>PVKM010002971.1:0-60782 GCA_004027735.1 Carollia perspicillata
AGAAGTTAATATTGGAAAAGCTGGCATTATACTCCAGTTGGAAAGAAAGATTATTAAATATTGGTATTATTTTGTTATTCATTTGGAAGTTAACCAATCTGAACTCTTACCTTAGACCATATATAAAAATGTATACCAAGTGGATTAACAAAACTCAATGTAAAGTGAAATGTTTATGAATATTAGAAGAAAATTTAGGAAAATGTTTCTGTAACCTTGTAGGTGAGCAAAGATCAGGAATCAAAACAGGAAATTTAGAGACAATTAAGAAAATGATCAATAGACATACAAATAGAAAAATATATATTTTTACTGAAGATTTTTATGTACTTATTTTTAGAAAGAGGGGAAGGAAAGGAGAAAGAGAGGGAGAGAAACATCAATGTGTGGTTGCCTCTCATGCGCCCCCTACTGGGGACCTGGCCCACAACCCAGGCATGTGCCCTGACTGGGAATCGAACCGGCCACCCTTTGGTTTGCAGGCTGGCACTCAGTCCACTGAGCCACACCAGCCAGGGCATATTAGGTATATTTTTAGTATTATACTTTTTAATGGCCGAATGGCATTTAATGTAATTAAGGTATCATGATTTTCTTAGCTATTCCTGTAATGTTAGGCATATATTACTTTTAGTTTTCTGCTATTACGGTTGTTGCTGCATGAACACCTTTATTCTTATTGTTTTTATTTTGTTGATTAAATTTTAAAAAATATATTTTGTGCTATGTGATTACTGTTCAAACTGTATAAGGATATCTATTGATCTTGTTACACACTGTCCTAGCTGGAAAATTTTACATCGGATATTATCATTGCGATTCGCTGTGATCCCTTTCTGTCTCTGGGAAAACCTTCTAAGGCAGATCTTAAACTAATTTGCAAAGCGCTGCTTTCCTCTGCATTTTACTGATATCCCAACATAAGGACACTGCAACAAGAAATTATAAATACAGCAAAATGTCTATAATGGATGAAAGGATCTTTCAAGAAGAATTTGACAGCCTTTTTGAAAATAATAACAGTAATTTGCATTTATCTGCTACTCTTACTCGACTGGATGACTCCACTTTCTTTTTTAGTAAAACGGATTGATATCTAATTTTTTTTATGCCGCTTTGCCACCATCTCTGTACACATCATTTAAGGAAGCACTTTCAGTTGCCTGAGTTACAACAGCTTATTAGTGGAAATCTGAGTTAAGAACCAAGCTTCTGTTTCCCTGGCCCTAGAGGTTTCCACCAATCACACTTCCTGTGGTTCTGCTGCATCCCTTTATGGTGGGTTCTCTTTAGCATTTAGGGGAGACTTCACAAATACCAGCAGGCTTTGAGACCCCCACCCTTCACCTCTGTTTTCTGTTGACAGTCGTGAGATTCAAGATTCGGTTATGTCACTCTGATCTATTTGTCTCTTCCAAACGACACCACTGTACCCGTGAGACATGGATGAGCATCGCTTGACTGTTTTCTGTGACCTTTGGGGCTTCTTGAATGGGGTTTAACCTTGTTCTTCTTCCTCTCAAGGTAGAATTCCTACCATGGATATCTAATAATACTACTGATATTTTTACCTCCTCTTTTTAAGCAATTTCAGCCGGCCCAGGTAAGACACTTTGCATTTTTAAGCTTCATTGGTCATAAACCAGGAGGTCTACCGATCATTTTCATTTAATTAAGCCTTGTTTTCAGGATAAAGGGGGCATAGTTTTTCATGTTTTATTACTTCTCAAGCAACATCAAAATGTTATCGGTATAATACCTGCTACACTCCTTCCCTCCTCTGATAGAGACCATAAGACACTTATGGCAGTAAAGACATCTGTTTTGAAGTCATGGAACAGATGGTGCCATTTGAACTCTGCAGAAGTGGAGAAGAAATGGAATGCAAACTACTTGCACAGTTAGACACTATTTAACTGATGTTCTGTACACTTGGATGGTGCACACTGCTTCACAAATGATATTCCTTGAATTGAAACGCTCTAACATAGTTACCCTTTCATCTTCTGCTTATTTCTTCTTCTGCACTGAAGGCAAGTCTTCGTTATTTCATCATTAGCTATCCTCTGCCCTCCTCTCTTTTGTCAAGCTTACTAGGAATTGGCAATGGGATTGGTATTATGTTAAGCAAATTTAACAGATGTAGCTCCTACCTCTATGACTTACAATCTAAAAATAGCATTTCACAGGGCTACCACAGTTGAAGGAAAAAAAAATACATGGAACGATGTCATAAAAAAGTTATGCCAGCTGTTCCTCCTATCCCTGTTTTCTTTGTGTGTGAATGTGGAGTATCATTACATACAGGAAAATGCTCTAATCTTTGGCATTCAATTAGATGAGTTTGGACAATATCTATTCCTATGTAAGCAACACTCCAATCCAGATATAGAATCTTCCATCGCTTCATAAAAGTCCTTTGTACATTTTCCCTAATAATTCTCCTGTCCGCCAGGCAACTTCTGTTCTCATTTCTATTATCATAGATTAGTTTTGCCTGTTCTAGAAATTCATATACATGGAATCATAGGGTCAGACCCTTTGGTGTCTGGTTTCTTTCACTCAACCTGATGATTTTGAGATTCATTCATGTTGTTGCATGCATTAGTAGTTCACTCTCTATTGCTGAGTTAGTTGAATTTTACAGTAGAGATAGACCACAATTATTTGTCATTCTCCTACTGGTGGTCATGTAGGGTGCTCATAGCTTTGGGCTATTACGAATAAAGCTACAGTAAACATTCTTGAGAAAGGTGTGTTTAAGGACATATGTTTTGCTTTTGCTTTTTTCTGTCCCTGGGAGTGGAATTGCTGGATCAGAAATAGTTTTATGTTTAACTTTATTAAGAAACTGCCATAGCCCTGGCTGGTGTAGCTCAGTGGATTGAGCACGGGCCTGTGAAGCAAAGGGTCACCAGTTCGGTTCCCAGTCAGGGCACATGCCTGGGTTGCAGGCCAGGTCCCCGGTGGGGGACACATGAGAGGCAACCACACATTGATGTTTCTCTCCCACTCTTTCTCGTTCCTTTCCCCTCTCTCTAAAAATAAATCAATAAAATATTTAAAAAAAAGAAACTGCCACATGCACATATCATTTTACATTCCCACGAGCACTGTATGAGAATTCACTTTGTTCTGAATTCTTGCAAACATTTGTTTGATATTACCAGTTTTTTTTTTAATTTTTAAAAAATTTATTTTTTTTAATTTTAGTTGTCGTTCAAGTACAGTTTTCTGTCTTTTACTCTTGTCCCAGTCCATCCCCCCAGTGCTCCCCACCTCCTTCCCATTCCCAACCCCCTTAGTTTTTTTTCCAATACTTGTTCCTGTGACCCCTTCCCCTTTTCCCCTGAAATTCCCTCCCCTCTCCCCTCTGGTCACTGTCAGCCTGTTCTCTACTTCAATGTCTTTGGTTATATTTTGCTTGCTTGTTTGTTTTGTTGTTTAGGTTCCTGTAAATGTAGCTATTCCAGTGGCTATGTAGTTGTACTCCATTGCAGTTTTCACTTGCATTTATGTGGTAAGTAACAATGCCGAAATTTTTTTCATGCTTTCGTTGGCCATTCATTTATCTTCTTTTTTGACATGTCTGTTCAAACCTTTTGTACATTTTTACTCAACTGTTTATATTTTTGTAATTGATTTGTATGACTTCTTTACACAATCTGTATACAAGTTGGATATATCGACATATAATTTTTCCCCTCCAAATCTGTGGTTTGAATTTTCATTTTCTTAATGCTGTCTTTTGCTAAGTAAATGTTTTAAATCTGTGTGAAGTGTCATTTATCACATTTTCTTTTAATGGTAGAGATTTTTGCACTCTGTCTAAGAAACCTGTGCCCAATTTCTTTTCTAGTAGTTTTATTGTTAAGCTTTGGCATTTAGGTCTGAAATCCATCTTGAGATAAATTTGCATATGGTGTGAGGCATGGATCGAAATTCATCTTTTTAAAAATAGGGATCTCTACTTGTTCCAGTGTCATCTGCTCAAAATACTTTCCTTTCCCCATCTGATTGTTGTGGCATCTTTGTTAGAAATGATTTGGGTCTTTCTTCTCTCTATAATGTTTCGTTGATGTATTCATGGATCATATTCTAATACCACAGTGCATTGATTGCTGTAACTTTACTAACTCCTGAATGCCGGAATGTAAGTCCTCTAGTTTTCTTTTTCTTTTTCAGGAACTTTGGTCCTTTGCATTTCTATATAAAATTTAGAATTAGCCTTCAAGTTCTCCAAAAAAAACAAAAACAAAAACAAAAACAAAAAACCCCCCAAAAAACTGGCTGGGCTTTTTTCCTGCTTTCATACTAACCATGGACAATTAACCTAATACTTTATTCCACTACACTATGAAGTTTTCATCGTGCTAAACAAAGTTTTGCTTCTCGGAAAACGAATACTTTAGGAACTAAAGTCTTCTGTAAACATACCTTTCGAGCACAAATTATTACTGAAAAGTCCAGTTTTGCCTTTAGACTGAGTACAAGAATTCAGGATGAGTTCAAGGGCAGCTGTGGGCCGATTGCTGTCGTCTGAACGTTAGGAAAGGCCGACCCAGAGGAAGGCGGATGTGCTTATCACTCTGCTATTACTTATCACTCTGATCACGGTCACTCTGGGAGATTGCTTGGAGGCCCAAGTGATTGTAATAACACGCAAAGGAAGAGACATAGTTGAAAGTAACGGACAGTTTCTGCTTTAATGAGGACACTCTCATGATCTAGAGTGTGGCACATTAAAACTTTTTCAACTACTATTTAAATGAAAATGTAAACTTCAAAAAAATGTCCAGACTTTGTGGACCCTTAATAATATGTCAAAGGGAGTCCTAAGTTGCCAGTTTAAGAACCTCAGACGCAATGCTTTTAGCTTTCTAGCTTTTTACTTGGTACCAAGTGGGACTGTATCAATTAATGCTGCTGTAGTTTGAATATAGATGTTTTCTTAATCATTTTTTGAATGAGTGCTTATGCATGGTAATTGGTTACCATACAATGCATGGTTCTAGAATATTCAGGAAGATATACTAGCCATTGAACAATTTGGGGTTTTAGGATAATGGATTCATTTATTTATTTTTTATTTATTTTTTTATATTTTATTTATTTATCTTTAGAGGGGAAGGGAAGGAGAGAGGGAGAGAAATATCAATGTATGGTTGCCTCTCATTAGTCCCATGCTGGGAACTGGCCTGCAACCCAGGCATGTGCCCTGACTGGGAATCGAACCACGATCACTTGGTTCGCAGGCCCGCGCTCAATCCACTGAGTTACACCAGTCAGGGCTGGATTCATTTATTTATTTACCTGTGTACCTATTGTACACTAGGGACTGTGCAAGGTGTTGGACATAGAGTGAAGAACAGATTTCTCTTTCATGAAACTTACAATGTATTTGGGGTAGGCATATAATAAGGAAGCAAATAAACAGAGAAATGCAATTATGAATTGAGATACAGGCAATAAAGAAAATGATCAAAATGCCATGGTAGAGAAAATCACTTAGACTGGTGTTAGCAAAGTCTTCTCTGTACAGAAGGGTCTTGAAAATTAAACGAACTTCTCAGAGGATCCCAAAGGAAGAGATTGAGCACACGAAGTGGGGTGAAGGTGGGAAACTTTGGGGGAGGTAATTGCCAAAATAGACCTCTGAGTGTTAGGAATGGTTTTGTGGAAGATAGTGGGAGAGAAGGAAGGGGTGTGTAGATCAGTACGGCTAGAAAAATGTGGGCAATAGACAGGGAGAGATGATCATCATCTAAGTTTTGCCAAATGGGCATAAGTTGAAGATAGTTTACAAGGCAGAAGAAGCACATGGTGCTGGGTGCATAGGAGGTTATGTAGATGGCTGCAAAAAATTCCAAGCTAATAAAGAGGTATAATGCTAGAGCCTCTTATTTTTTCTTAGCATCACTTCCCTGAAAATCTCATTGCTAGCAATGCTTTAAAAAATCTACTCAAGTTCCCCTCTAATATATTAATGCTATGTGCTCTGTGGGACTTATTTATAGATAAGATGTTCTTTTACAATATCACGTTTGAACATCCATTTGGAAATAAATTCCTTTGGGTGGAGACCAAGATATGTCCCACGGGATGCCAAGTTCTTCAATATATTATAGTGGTGGTCACATTTTAAAAGAAAAATAATTTTCTATGCACATTATTTTCACTTGGGGCTACTGTTTTGTGGGTCATATATTTCATCTGTGAGAATGATACTAATTATATGTAGCAATTAAAATATGGAGACATCTTGAAATATCACCAAGTATTTACAATCTTTCCCAAACCATAAATATTATTCATTATTAATTCAGCCATAAAAGCAAATGTAATTGAAATAGTGGAATAACCCATGGGTCTCATAAAGTCAGTTTTATAAGCTGGCCATCTTAGGAACAAATGTAATAACCCCATAAACTTAATGTGTAAGATATTCTTGGGGCGCATACACTGTTCACATCTTACTGTCTTCTGGTTCTTCCACTCATCTGTTTCGCTGCTACTGAATAAAGGGACTGTATCATGGCACCTGGGTTTTCACAGCTCACAGACACCAGGAGTATAAATTTTCATTCAAGAGTATTTTTCTCCTCCCCCCCATGCATCTCGTATAGTTCCCTCCAGATGTAGTTAATATTCTTACAAACTGTAACTCTGTGCTGTGGAATATGAATTGCTGGTATTTTTAACTGCACTTGGGATGATCTAAAAGGCATGAATATTAGTCTGATTAGTTAACACAAGGTAGATGAAGCTCTTTACCAATAAAAACCCCAGCATGGAGAAATCAAATGCCAACCATCTATGTGGTGGACTTGGAAATCTCCAGGGTACCACAGATTTTCTGATTCCATACCTGCTCGAAGTCGAAGCTTGTGTATCTTAGATGACGGGGTGGTGCTGGCGGGGATAGGCATGCTAGCGGAAATAGACTCCTTGGCTCCTTTGCAAACTACAGGTTTGCTTCAGGCAAATCTTGCAAAGCCACATCTTCAACTCAACCACTCTCACTTGAAAAGGAGACAAGACAAAGAAAGTGTGTCCTAAAAATTGGGTATGGTGTCAATATCTCAAAATCTACCCATAGTAGCTACTACTTCTCAACATTTTACATTTGTCGCACCCATGTTCTTTCCCAGCTGAGTGAAAAGTTAGAATATATTTTTTTTTCCAAAGAGAGAAAGTTTGGGATGAAGGCAGCACATTACATCCTTTGGCTCATTTGCTATAAAAGTCTTTCAGTGGAGTCATTTTAGAGGTTGTGGTTTTCTTGCTGACCCCAAAGTAAGGGTTTGAACAGAGCCATTATCATCGGATGATTTATCATCCTTAAAACATTGACTCTTTCTAAGACCTTTGGATGACCATATCATTTATCACTTATTCTAAAATGAAGTGGAGATAGTTGATAAATTGCTCAGCCCGTGCTTTTCAGGTGGAAAAACAGCTTCTTTCAGATAACTGCCTGGCTTTCTTTACCTCATTGTCTGAACCATTTTTAGACTTTTGTTCTCCAAGTTCTTGCTCCATCCGCTTTCGGGTTTCAAAATGCAGAGCTAGCTCTTACGGCACGTTTACTGTTTCTAAAACCACTTGATAAATACGCAAATGTCAAATGTTTGAAAATGTGATTTTAGAAGCTCTGGGTAGTGTGGTGTCATTGAATTGTAGGGGGCATGAAAGAATTGGACAGCAGTGATTCCTCCTGCTGTGTGTTTTGGCCAAGGCAGCTTTTTCTTGATAAAAGAAAGATTTTTATTCAAGCCCCTGCAATGTGATGTCATTTGTAGTGGAATGTAGGGGACATTGGTAGGGTGAAGATTTCTAAATAATGTCATAGATTCTTCCAGACAGCACAAAGTCTAGAAAGTATTCTTTCGTCAGCTAAAGTCACAAATATCACTATGTCACCTCCAATCTGAATAGCACAGAAGGAATATGTGAGTGTCCTGAGTTAGTGGCAAGGAACATATAGTTTCTTCTGCCCTTTATCGTGGTCCCTGAATTTATCCTGGAAGAGCAGCTTTGTGGCTGAGAAACTTTAACTGACAGTGTGAAGGGGCCTTGACCTAAAAACACCTAGGAGAGCAGAGTGTGGAAGTCAACCCTCTACTACTTACAGTAAATAGAGTGAATCATTTTTTTGCCTGTTCAGTATATGGTTGGAGGTCCACATGGTGCAGATAGGGCTGACCCCGCCCCTAAATTCCAGGTATGGTCACATGGCCCAGATCTGGGCCATGAGAGCCTTGTGGAGGACTCTGGGTAATCTCTCAGGAAAGAAGCTTTCTTCTCCATTGGTCTCATTAAACTAGTAGATGGAAGGTCTGGAGCTGCCAGTGGCCCCCTTAGGTGCCATGTCTAGAAACACCACTTATGGGAAAGTAGAGCCTAGTGATGACAACCTTCCAATATTTGTTCCCCTGGAATAAGCAGCACGGCGCATATACCCTGCTAGAATGCCCGAGAAGCATGGAGGGAAGACAAATGGAAAAAGAAAAGGAGAAAAGAGAAGGAAAGGCTGGAAGAAAGCTTACTGCTCACTGCAAGATCTAGGGCAAGTTCTTCGGGGAACACCGACACCCACCTCGCAGGGCTATTATGAGGGTTTAGAGGAAGTGTGTAAAATTGCCAAGGTGGAACCCGCCCACCGGATGTAATTTGATAGGTTTCCACCTGAAGAGCTGGAGGGACCTAAGTTATTTACGGTTTCAAATCAGTCTCTGAAACACCCCATTCTGCAAAAATTGATTTTCCTTTTGTGTAAAATGAGAGGCTCACACTTGATCATCCCTTGTTGTCTAGTTCTGATCTTCGCAGAAGGCTTCTTGGCAAAGTCCACTGCATGCATGAAAAATCCAGGTGCAATGACCACAGATTTCTGCCAGGGGTCACTGTTGGATATGGTTGATTCCTAGATTCTTCTGCCTTATTAGGAATGTGTACGCACAGCCCACAGGAGACCATTGAAAACCACACACAGCTACCACTGCCCCGGGGCAGGTTGCCTGCTACACCCTCACTCCCCCAGCACTATGGAGCAAACAATACCTTTTGCTTTCTTGCTTTCCAGTCATCTACCACGTATAACACGTAACATTTAATTCAGTGTAGACTCTCTTCCAAGCATAGTTCAGGTAGGCAGTTTCTGCCTCTGAAGAACAGGATTGTGCTGAACTATTGGATACAGAAAATCTCGTGCCTCTGATGACTAGGTGAGCTTTATCACAAGCATTTCGGCAGGAGTTGAAATTTGGCCTGTTTCTCTTTTCTGCTGTTATCTTAAAGCTGCTACTGCCAAGAAGATGCCCTGCCTTGCCGCGGACCTTATGGTTCTGCTCAGAAAGTGTTCTAGAAGTGTTAGCAGTTTCCCCATAACTCGTAATTTCACTGACCACATGAGTTCTAGCATTAGGCAGAAGGGTCTGGGGAAGGTAGTGAACATAGGAGTCTGAGTATGCCTGTATCCAGGCATCGATTTTATTCTTAGTCAAATAGTTGACTTGATTTGTAAGTATGGAAGACTGTACCACTGATGAAATCACCATGTCCACCCTACATTTCCCATACTCCCTTGAAGCTGGGCTTGAATGTGTGATTAGTTCCGGTGAAATACACTCTGATTGGAAGTGACGTGCGTCATTCCTGGCTAAAGCAATGAAGAGTCTGGGTGTCTTATCCATCTCTCTCCTCTCATGCTGCTTTGACCTAGTAAGCCACATGTTCTAGCTGGCAAAGCCACAAAATAGAGGAGGATAAATGGAATATAATTAAGAAATAAAGAGTCTCGCATGGAGTTACTGAGATTCCATGGAAGTTTTGTTACCGCAGCATAGCCTATCCTGTCCTGAACAACACAGTGGGAACGTGAACACATATAGGAAAAAGAAATAGGCTTTATTCAGAAGCTCACTGCAGCCCCTGACACTTCAATTCTTCATTACTAGTCAATTCTGTTACTGATACATTTGTAAGCATCGGTGAAGTGAACACTCCAGTAGGCCAAGCACTGTCAGGGAAAGTGGCAATATCTTGAAAGCAGCTTTGGGGGCTCCAGCAGGATCTAGGAATTATCACGTAGACATTGTAATAGACCCAAACAAGATACATTTGAATAATGCACGTGCATGAATCTCGAACCAATGGTCCTATGGAGAAATACCCATGCAGGGTCTTAAAGGACCCAGCTCCTAGGTGATAGAAGCCTGACTGCTCCTAACATCAGAGGAGGTGCTAAGCCTTCTCGCCGAGCTTGGGAGAGCAATATTTCAGCGTCTGTTCCACAACATGGAGATTCCTTTTCTGTCTACCCAGGCCGAAACTGCATCTTATTCTAATTTTACCAAGATAAAAAAAAATCCAATGATTTTTTCCCAGCAGATTTATTTTTGTTATCCTTTGATTTCAAGTTCTGAACCAAAATAAAACAAATTTTTAGTTTGATGGCCATAACCCTGATGGAATTTTTCCCCACAAAGAGACGGATAAGGAAATATTAAATAAAACACATCATAAAATTTTCAGTGCCTAACATGAAAGCCCACTGGTGATTAAGGATTTCTATGGTTAGTCACTGGTAAGAAAATTGCCTTTCTGTACACTACAGCTGGATTCAGCTTTATTTACTGACAGGTTTGGTTTTAACTTGCTTCTTCCTCTCTGATTTTTAGCTTTTCCATTTTATTAACTTATATTCTAGAATGTTCTTCAGCAGCCCATGTCTTCTCACAGGACCCCTGGCTTGTCTTTCTGCCTTAGGGTTCAGTTTGAAGGCGAGTTCTCTTCTCAAAGTCCCTCCTTCTCTCCTTATTGTACTGAGATCTCCAAAATCTACTTATTGTAGATTTTTCAAGGATGCGCAGCTGCTACAATGTCAGGTTATTAAAGACTTGGGATCCAGACGTTCTGCTCTAGGCTTCTCAAGTGACAACCTTTGGTAAATTGAGAGGGGTGCGATTCTACTGAGTCCCTTGGAGACTTTCCTTTCAGGTGTTAGAGAAAACCCATCTCTGCCTCGGGGGACCTGCAGGCATTGTTTCTAGATGGTAGTCCTTTCCCCTATGGTATGTGGCGTGAAGGAACTGTAACAATCTACCCTCTTGTTTGCTAATATTGTAATACTTTAACTTAGGATACTAGGATTAACTGCTAAGATAAATTTTACGAACCAGTGAAGAGATAGTAAACTTCGTTATTTTTAATTTAAATCATTTTTTATTTTGTAATTACAGTTGACATACAATATTATATTAGTTTTAGGTGCTCACCCCAGTGATTACACATTATATAACTTACTAAATGATTGTCCCAATAAATCTGGTACCCATCTGACACCATACATAGTTATTACAATATTATTGACTAGATCCCCTGTGCTGTACTTTACATCCCCATGGCTATTCTGTAACAACCAATTTGGATGTTACAAGATATTAAAGTTTTATAAGACATAATTTGTTTGAACTTATTTGGGCCCATAGTACCCTGAACTTGACCTAGATTGATGTATTACGATGAGCTTCAGAGAATAAAGGAAGGGGCCAACTGCTATTTCGGTGTTCACAATAGGCTTTCCACCCCTTCTGCCCCGCTCCCCCAAGTTTCCAGGCACTTCTCTGAATCTCCTGAGGTGATACGAACTGCCATATCATATCTTTCTTCTCAGGGTACTAGGGAGAGTTTACAAGACCCCACGAACCTTAACACGCTAGTGATACAGTACGTAGTCTGGCCTCAGCTGTATTAGTTACCTATTGCTGTGTAACGCATTACCCAGCCACTTAAACAGTAAATGCTTGTTACCTCACATAGTTTTGAGGGTTAGGAATCCAGTTGTGGCTTAGCCGAGCAGATCTGACTTACAGTCAGTCTCTAAGGAGGTTGAAGTTCAGCTGCTGGCCAGGGCTGCATTCATCTCCAACTTTTCCTGGGGCTATAGAATATGCTTCTGTGCTCACTCAGATGGTTGTCAATGGGCCTCAGTTCCTTACTAACTGTTGGGCACGTGGGACTGTCCATAGCGCAGCACAAAACATGGCAGCTTGCTTCCCTCAGAGTGAGCGATCCAAGAGAGAGGAGAGCAAGAAAGTGCCCAGGACAGAAACCAACCAGTGTTCTATAACCTAATCTCGAGAGTGCCCTCTCGTCACTTCTGTTGTATGCTGTTGGTCATACAGACAAGCCCTGGTGCAGTGTGGGACGGGACTCCACAGGAGTGCGAATACCAAGACACAGGGATCATCAGGGGCCATCTTGGAGGCTGGGTCCCACAGACTCTTTCTCCTCTGGCCAACCCACCTTTCCAGGGCTCCTGGTCCTCTGGCCTCTCGGTTCCTACAGTGTGCCACAGTGCCTGTGTGTGGCGCTCTCTGCCTGGGGGACTCTGTTCACCCTCAGCTTGACCATCTATTTCCCAGAGAAGCCTCTGCTCTTAACATCGGGTGCTTACTTAATGAATCTCTTTCTCTGCCTACCCCCTGGACTGTAAGCTCCAAGTGTGTGTTACGTTTTGTTTATGAATGTATCCTTGGCTCAGTGACTGATGCCAGGTAGCTGTGTTGAATGGATAAATTAATAAATGAAGAAGGTCAAGGTCAGCACGTGGGGTAAGGATGTGAGAGGAACTCCAGTGAACTGGTATATGAGGTGAGAAGTTAGGCATTTCTCCTTCCTCCAATGCTTTCCGCTCCATTCATTTTATCTATATCTCTGTTTTACTCCCTTTTCTTACTTAAAAAAAAATCTATCTATCTATTTATTTATTTTTAGAGAGGGGGGAAGGGAGGAAGAAAGAGACGGAGAGAGACATCAATTGGTTGCTTCTTGTCCTTAACTGGAGATCAAACCTGCAACCCAGGCATGTACCCTGACTGGGGATCAAACTGGCGACCTTTTGCTTTGTGGGATGATGCCAACCAACTGAGCCACACTAGTCAGGGCTCTGTCCTTTTCTTCTTCACCCTCTTCACCTCTTCTCTGTCTCATTCTATTGCTTCTCTATCCCACTTTACCTCAACTCTGTCATCTTCTCATTGGTAGCAATTGTAAAAGGGAAATTACAGGCTGAAACAGGAAAATGAGAAGTGAAGTGAGCTCTGTAAATGTTTTATAACACGGTCCTGGGCAGAGTGTCTGGTATGTTCATTCAATCATATATTCATTCAATGAACATTTAGGAAGATTTTACTTATCTGAGACTGAGCTGAGTGTTGGGGAGATAGAGACTTAAGGAGGCAGGATTCCTGATATCCAGGAGCCCACTGTCTATCATCTTGGTACCTAAAGCATGGTCCATGATCTGGCAGCATCAGCATCCCCTGGGATTGTGCTGGACATGTAGAGTCCTAGGCCACACCCAGATGTACTGAATCAGGATTTTCATTTCAACCAGATGTCCAGATCGTCCGTAGGCCCATTAAAATGTAAGAAGCACCTGGCTAGGAAGTGCAGACGAGGAAAACACTGAGGACAATAGGTGAAGTGTTAGAATGGATATAAACCGAGTGCTGTGGGATTGCATTGGAACGCCATCTGGCTCTTGTCTGCTGATGGTAAGCAAGATGAGCAGGGAGGTCAGGAGATGACAAGTGAATGGGAATTTGAAAAAGGAAGGGCTCCACAGGGTGTGGCATGCAGAGGAAGTAGAATGTACAAAGGCCTGTTGTTGCTCACAAGCAGCGCCCATTCAGTTAAGCACAAGCGATGCAACCTTGATAGAACTAGAATTCGAGCTGAGAAGTGACAAGAGATGCAGTTCAGTACTTGGATGGAAGTGGATCTCGAAGGGTTCACTGTGCTCTCCTAGCAAGGATTGCCATGTTTTAAGGAACCGGAGGGCCATTGATTATTCTAGTTTTGGCTGGTGGGAAGTCATTCTGAGAGGACAGGAGCAGAGCTAATAATACTGTAATAATATTTACTGAACATGTATTACATGCTAGGTGTTCTACCAAGTACTTAGAATGCCTTATTTCACTTAGCTCTGCCAACAAGCCTATGGGGAAAGTACATGACAACTTCCAGGGGTACAAGAGATGGAGCCTATGACTATGAATGCTGGGGTAGGGAGGTTTCCTTGGCAATGCTCCGTACAGGGACAGAATGAAGTTGCTTTGTACTTGGAGCTTGAGTGCCCACATTACACTAGTTCAGGCGTGACAGATTCTCAAGAAAGGGAGAATGACGGTGAACACTGCTCTTATCCTCTTTTGTTCACTGCTTTTTGTTAAAATTCTGTTTTGTTTGAAGAATGATCTCTTCTGCCTCCTGACGTGGGTTATGCATCATCAGCCAGCTTAACACAGAGACCCCAGGCAATTGCTGGTGCTCTGTGGGTTACCGTTAAAGCAAATTCCCTGAATAAACAGTTCACTCAGAAAAGCACCAGGTACCCAATCTCACATCCCATAAAGTCAAACCTGATTTTTGCATCCTGTAGAGAACCATTTCTTTTTTTTGCCAAGGATGGCAGTAGCCAGAACTGGAAGGCAGGATGCATTGTCTGAGGGCCCTTCCCGGACTCCTCTTTTTGGGAAACTGTCAGACTTGTTGGATTTCTCTTCCACATGAAAACACGCCTGGCTTCTGTCCACTTCCTTAGTATCCTGTTCTCCTAGAATATGTGTCATGATGTATTGATTAACTAGATATTAATCCTTTATAATAGCAAGATAGACCATCAACAATATTGTATTGCCCAGATAACGGATGCCTGGCGTTTAGAGTGATGTTAATTTGGAGCATAGAAAAGAAGAGCAGAGAAGGTTGTCTGCTTTAGGGTGCCTTCTCTCCTTTTCTCATGCACTCCTCCAGTCTGTTACATCCATGAAGACGGAGAATAAAAGAGAAAGACCTGTCTTTGCTTAACTGGTCTCAGTTGCTCTTTTTCTTGGTCTTGCTGTTTCAATACTCATTGACCTTCTAGGTTGTGAGACGTGCGTCCTGGTGGTTGGACTTTCCCCATGGGGGCACCAATGTTTTCTTCAAAGGGTGCTATAGAGGGTTGCTTGAGGACCCGTTTCCCTGATGTGGTGGTCTGAGCCCAGGACATTTTCCTCCATCTCCCCTTCAGCTGCTGCTAGGGGTGGTGTATTCCACAACCACTTGCTGCTGTCTCCCTTCTGGCAGAAGGGAGCCCGCTGGGGTTGGGTGTCAATAAGATGGCTCATTTCCTCTTGACCGCTCAAATGGAGTGCATGCAGGACGCTTGCCAGCTCCCCCGCCGCCTGCTGCCCGGCACCTTACCGCTCTTTGCCTTCCCTCTGCTCGGGTAACGCAGAGGCAGAGGAGCACAGCTTCTGCCTGAGTAGGTGTCTAGCTAGTGCCCCGATGCCAGCTTCTTCTTGCACTCTCCCTGTAGACACATGCAATTAGTGATCCTCTTGGTGCCGCATCTTTCATTTGGACTGAGAATTGGTGAGGAAGGGAGGGAAAAGCTACCTACTCCCCTGACTTGATTGACTCGCCTTCCCTGAAAACCTCTAACATTGTCTGGAGAAGCGAAGAAGGACTGTAGGGAGAGGGCAGCGACTGAACCTTGGTTCCTTCTTAGGAAGCCATGGGGGGAGCTGTCTGTTCCCAAATAGTTGTGGCTCTCTTTAAAATATGGATGCTTAGCATTTTGGCCCAAGGGCCATTTCCTGGATATAGGAAAACTCTTACTCACAATTCCAGTTACATAAGCATTACGCAGAAGCCAAAAATAATAGAATAAATAATTAATGGTTTCAGTAAGAACTTTGAAAGTTCTATATGTCAAAACCTGATTTTAGTCATGGCAACAAACCGGACAAATATTTGCAATATGTATGCCATGTAAGATTGCTATTCTTAGCATATGAAAGCTATTGCAAACCAATTAAAGAAAACAAGTGGCATCCCATTAGAAAAACATGGACAAGGGACACTAACAGGTAAGTCATAGAAAAAGGTTATAGTGTCAACAACATAAACAGTAAAAATCATAGAAATAGGGCAAAGAGAATTAAAGATGGAAAAATGATACAGAGTAAGTTCAACTTAACACACCAAATGCATGCCACAACATCCAGCACATTTAAGGACATGAGCCTGGGGTTTCCAAAGCATTCTTCTCTCCAGAGAATGAGAAGACAAGGCCACAGGTTGGGAGAAAGCATTTGCAAAAGACATCTCTGACAATGGACTCTCATCCGAAACACACAAAAAACACAGCTCGACCATAAGAAATCAACCAACCTAACTCAAAAATGGGCAAAAGACCTGACTACCTCACCAAAGAAGATATACAAATGACAGATAAGCATGTGAAAAGATTGTCAACATCATGCCATTATGAATTGCAAATGAAGCCAACAGAGATGTCACTACACATTATTGGAATGGTCACAATCCAAAACACTGACAATACCACATTCTTGCAAGGTTGTAAAGCAACAGAAACTGTCCTTTATTGCTAGTGAAGAAAAATGGTACCACCACTTTGCAAGAGAGTTTGGCAGTTTTTTACAAAACGAAACAAACTCTTCCCATATGATCCAGCTATCGCGCTCCTTCATGTTTACCCAAATGAACTGAAAATTTATATCCACGCAAAACTCTGCATGCAAATGCTTACACCAGTTTTATTCATAATTGCCAAAACTTGGAAGTAACCAAGATGTCCTTCAGTAGGTGAGTGGATGAATAGACTGTGGTCCATCCAGACAATGGGATACTCTTCAGTGCTAAGAAGACATGAGCTACCAAGCCATGAAGAGACATGGAGGAAACTTAAATGCATATCCCTGAGAAAGAAGCCAATCTGAAAAGGCTGCGTATTGCATGGTTCCAATTATATGACATACTAGAAAAGCCAAAACTTCAGAGTTAGTAAAAAGATCAGCGGTTGCCAGGGGTTGGGTGGGGAAGGGATGACTAGGTAGAGCAGACAGGACTTCTGAAATACTCCATATGATACTACAGTGGTTGATACATGTCATTACACATTTGCCAAAACCCATAGACTGTACTCCACTAGCGAACCTTAATGTAAACTGTGGGCTCTGGGTGATGGTCATGCATCCATGTAGGCTCATTGATTGTAAGAAGTGCACCGCTCTGGTGAGGGATGTTGATAGCAGGGGAGGCTGTGCATGTGTAGAGGCAAGGGGTATATGGGAACTTGCTATATGCTCTGCTCACTTTTGCTGTGAACTCAAAACTGCTTTAAAAATAAATTCTATTGAGAGAGAGACAGACAGACAGAGAGACAGAGAGAGAGGGAGAGGTGCCCCATATTCAAACTTGAGCCAAAGTAAAGATCCTTAACGGTTTAGAGGGAGCATATATAAGACACCCTGCTCCTGGATGTGTTATAGAATTGCACATTTGAAACCCATACATTATTTTTTGTCCTCACCTGAGGGCATGTTTATTGATTCTAGAGAAAGGGGAAGGGAGGGAGGGAGAGAGAGAGGAGGAGATAGACACTGATGTGAGAAAGAAACATCAATTGGTTGCCTCTCATATGTGCCCCAGCTGGGGAATGAACCCATAACCCAGGCATGTGCCCCCACCAGGAACTGAACCATGACTTTTTGACTTATGGGACGATGCTCCTACCAACTAAGCTACTCCGGGCAGAGTGAAACCTATGTAATTTTATTATATTGTCATCCCAATACATTTGCTTAAAAAAATTAAAAAAAATAGTGGGGGCGGGGCTGGGATGGGAGTAAAAGACAGAAAACTGTACTTGAACAACAATTAAAATTATAAACAACAACAAAAAAAACAGTTTTCTCCTCTGGCTTGTCCCTAAAGAAGATAATGTTTTAAAAGACAAACAAAATACCCACAAACATCCAAAAAGCAATTTGAGCTATTTGTTATCAACTCCCTTGATATTGTCTGATGGCCTAATACCAAAGCTTAGTGCAGTAAAAGCAAGACTAGGAAGAGCCAAAATAAAATGGATGAGGAACACAATTCTTGCTGATCTGGTTTCTGTAAGGATAGCATTTACTGTACAGACAGTTGAGGAGAGTGGGCAGCAGAACACGCTGGGAGCAATCTATAAATACTATTTTCTATAATTTAGCTTTTGCTAAGTGAATGGTTGTCCTCTTTGGCAAGTAGTCAGCATGCAGAGATCCCATGTTAGCAATACAATCAGGTCCAGATGCTTTGAAATGAGCAGAAACAAGGATGAAGTCGACTGTGGTGGAACTTCAGTATTTGCCTGGAAACAAATCCATTCAGATGCTACATGCAGGTAGGCAGAGCCCCCCCGGGGGCCACCCTTAGGCCAGGTGAGGTTTTCCTCAGAAAGTACTTCCGGGTTGGCTTCCAATACATGGTTGGTATGGGAGAACATGGATGTTTCGGCTTTTCACGAAGTCCAACTTTCCTCCCTCCTTCCCCCACTCCCCCACCTACCCACTCAGCCTCATCATCCCAGCCTTCCCCTTTGCTCTTTCCCTGTCTCTCTGCCCTGCTCTCCTTTTTTCTTTCATCTCCCACAGCCTTGAAGCTTGCTCTCCCAGTCGGCGTGTGGCACGGCCGTCTTCCCACTCAGAGGGAGATTTTAATTATGTAAGGAGACAAAAGCATATCGAGCAAAGATTAACTGCCTGGGCAGTGCAGATTAAGGAAGGAAACAGGGAAATTAATTATGACGACGAGATTGTTTCCTTTCATTTCGTTTCAACAGCCTGATAAGGGCTCACTGGGAAGCGACCAGCATCTGATGTGACAGGAAACCACTCCTTTTCTGCCCGTGGGCAACGATTTCTGAGGTTCTTTAGTTCCTTTTCTTTTGCAGCTTTATCCTGAGTGAGCTTGTAGGACAGACCTGGGACCTACGATGTTCTTAGGGTTGCCCGATGTTTTTCTTCTGGCATTTTCCACAGTCCAGCCACCCCTCACACTGCAAGGAGCTTTTACATGACTCCTCAGCTGGTGACACCCTTGGAGGAAGCAGCTCGATGTCCTGTCCTCATTTACTGACACCAATGGAGCGACACCCCGAGGAGACCAAAAGCTTTCTATGTATCTCTCAGAGTTCTACGGGAAAAGAAGCCCCTGAACTATTTTCTAAAAATGTGTTACACAGTCACGTTAAAATAAAGAGAAAGTGACACCACATTGTCATTTTTTCATTGGCTATCATGTGTTCAGATTTATAAATGAAAATAGGCAATGGTGCATATGTAGTGGCTGCAGAAAGACCAACCATATCTGCGGTTGGGCAACAGGTATTCAGTGTCGAGGTTATAGATATCACATCGGAAGGATGAATTTTCCCTTCTGAATGTGAGCTGCTGAAGAACTTTCCAGAACTGTTTTGTCTTTCTCCATAGAGCTTTGGCTGCCTCTGTTCAGCTGGAAGGAGTAAGGTTTAAGAAAAAGGTAAATACAAATAAGGAACCACAGGGCCCGATCATTTGTGTGCAGAGTCAGTAGGTTTCGAAGTTATTTTCTGATAATCCGGAGAGGAAAATATCATCAATAAAATCTGAAGAGGAATGTGAAAAGAAAACACAAAGACAAGAGGTGGTTTGCTCAGTGTGAGGAGAATGTTTGTGGCATGTGAACGTGCATATGCGATTTAAGACCAGAAGTCAACTCGTTTTTGTTTGTAAACAGACACAATTTTCGAGGTGTAATTGATACAATATAAACTTTACCCATCTTAACTCTACAATTCAATGATGTTTAGTGAATTTACAGAGTTGAGTAGCCATCGCCGTGATCCAGTTTCAGAACATTTCCATCATCAGCAAACTACAGTCTGAGTTTGTAAATAAAGTTTGATTGGACCACGACAATGCCTATTCATTCATACATTGTCCAGGGCTGCTTTCCCTCGGTAGCACAGCCAGGTGCAGTAGTTGCAACAGAGGCCCGTGGCCCGCGAAGCCTAGAATATTTACTAACTGGCCTTTTCCAGAAAGTTTGCTGACTCCTGCTTTAAAGGTAAACATGAAAAATTGAAAACACCGAAAATTGCCCAATTTGATGAAATGGGCCTTACTTCGATAAAACCTGTTGTATTTTGAGACATCAATTTCCACCATTCACTGGACCTGTTTCCATGTGATATGCCTCTCTTAGCCTCAGTTGTTTTCATCTGGGAAAAGGGGACAGTCTGTACCTCACAAGGCTATTATTGTAAAGGAGAAGTTGAGATAGAGCAGGGTACATGGTAAGTATCCAGTAAATTACTTTGCACACCCCCAGATGTCAGTATTTATTTTGTTGCTTAGCCAGAGAGAGAAAGCTAAATCATTTTGTAAAATTGACTTTCAAAGGCAAGTGTGGGCATTTGGGGGAAAGCTTTAAACTTCTGAAATACTTTGGGGAAGTAACACATCCCTTTGCCCATTTCTGTTGAGGAGGGAAGGGAGGGGGATGTTGTGACAGCATCTGCCTACAAACCCTCACCTGCGTGTTCAGGACTGGGTGTCATTGCGTGCCCCCATGTGGGAAGCCCCACCCCAGAGCCCAGAGTTGCCGACCAGTGTGCCTCAGTGACCCAGGCCTCAGTTTCTGTAGAACGACCTTAGAGTTTGTAGTCAAATGGTCAGACAAAACCGTGAGAGATGGGGGCTTTTAATTTTTGCAAGAGTCACATGGTCCTAGGAGGTAAGAATGAATGGAAGGACACAAGTTCAAAGGTTTTCTGAATTAGAGGGAAAGTTACATATGTATATCTAATGAGCCCAAGAAATGCAAAATTAAGTCAAGTGAGGAAAATCACCTTGTTGGGGGTGACAGAGTCTAATCTGGCTTGAAAATATGACTCACACCAGAAGGATGCCATGTGCCACCCTGTTAGAAAATTGTGAAGTTCTGTTACAAAGAATAAATACCGCCCGGTAAGTTCCATCCGTGTCATGGTCATTCAATCATGTTCTGGCCAAGCCCCCAAATTACATGGGGAATCAGCACCCAAATTGTATGCGATGACACAAACTTTGTTAGCAGCCTCTGACTCCAGGAAAACTTGGAATTCAGGGTAGACATGTTTCAGATACTCAGAGCAGTAGTATTACTATATTTTTGTTTTAAAGCACTAATATGTAGTTAGAATTTTAAGTACTTATAATGCTTGCAAGAATTTAACCTCTCTAGAGTGTTGGGTCAGGCTTTTAATTCCAATTTTAAACTATGAAATTGAGTAATTAATTTAGATGTATACTGTTAAGTTGAAAGTTTACTAAAGTTATAAGCTGAATTAGAATATTTAAAGTACTTAAGTATGTTCCAATTTGTGAATTTAATTTATTACATTTATAAACATTACCTAAGAACTTGAAAGTTTTATTTGTGAAGCCGGTAGTTCAAAACAAAAAGAGAGAATTGAATTTATTAAATTTGTAAATTTAGTTAAAAAGGCTCAAAGGCATTTTATTAAGTTTTAAATGGCACCAATATCATTCAAGGGCCTTTTAAAGGTTACTCCTAAATTGCGCTAGCCTTGTATGTAGAACATTTTAAGCTTTTAAAAACTTAACAAATTCGATTTTTGAATTTGTAACTTTAATAAATTCAATAATGAATTTTAAAACACACATACAACCCCCAGAATACTGGTTCCTATGCACAAAAACCACCCTTAAGGACACACACACACACACACACACACACACACACACACACAAAGTCCACAAAAAACAGAAGACTGGGTGAAAGTAGAGTGTGTCCCACACAGCAATTTTTCTTTTCTTTTTTAAAATTTCTTATTATTTTTCTTTTTTTTTCCAGAGGATTTAATAACAGCTTTATTCACAATAGCCCCAAAGTGGAACAACCCAAATGTCCATTAAAGGAGAATAAACAAATTGCGGCATATTCATACAATGGAACACTCCTTGACAACAATTTTTAAAAAAGGAATGAATGGGTACACACAACAACACAAATGAATTTCAAAAGCACTTTGCTAAAAAAAAATAAATCAAACACAAAAGAGTATGTATTGTAGGGTTCCCTTTGTACGACGTTTACAAGGAAAACAAACCTCCGGTAACAAACCAGAGCAGCGCTGGCCCTGGGAGGCGCGGATTACCGGAAGGGGAAATTTCTTATTATTTTTCTTCTCGTTGTTCAAGTACAGGTTTCTGCCTTTTACTCCCACCCCAGCCCACCCCCTGCGATTTTTCTTTTCTTCTTTTCAATTAAACGTGGCTCCACATGGTTTGAAATTCTTTTCAAGAGGTGGAGCTCGTGTCTCTTCCCTTGAATCTCAGTGATTCTGTGACAGCTTGACCAACATTCACCAAGGCTGAATACACTGCCACTCAAGCCTGAGCAGTGCCACTCTAGGGTGTATACATCTGGGAAAAAGCTCCCTTCCGTGTGACATGCTCAAGGATGTCCATAGGAACCTCACTGACTGACAGCGCTCGCCACAGAAGAATGAATAAATAACTTGTGATACATGCATGTATCAGAATGCTCTTCATAGTGAAAAAGGAATCAATTAGTTCCATTTATCATCATGCATGCATCTTACAGACACAAACTAAGTGAAAATAGCAGAATGTAGACCAGTGTTTCTCAACGTATTTCTCACCGTTGCCTCCCAAAAGAGCCCTTTTACACATTTATTCCTAAGTCCCTCTCATAAAATGGTAATACCTCAGGCACACTGTGTATATTTATGTACTGAACGTATATCTGTCTCATAGATCAGAGAGTAAGATTTTTTCTCCTCAAAGAACCAATTATCATCCCATTGAGCATGCATGATGTAGAGGAATGCAGGAAGTAGGATACTATTGTCATTGAAAAGTATCATTTAGTTATCATCACTTACCAGAATAATTTACAAGCATGAAAAGCAGTGACATTTTGCTTATGGACACATATATATGTAGCTAAGACATAAAGGGTTGCATGGGAATGGAAAATACCAATTTCAGGAGAATGGGAGTTTGTGGGGCTCGGGAGGAAGGAAAATGAAGCCACAGAAGGCTACCCAGAAGGCTTCGGGTGAGCTGATGGATACATCATATCACTGACGTTTCAGGCGGAGAGTCCAGTGGGTGGAGGAGCAGCCCCTGTGCTTCAAACTTACTGTTTTTTTTTTACCAGCTTACTCATCTGGAACATTCCCCCTAAGCTTAGACTGAAAAACTTTCTTGAAAGAAAATAAATGTAGTAGACCGTATTCAATGCATACTGTGATAAACATAATCAATAGACGCTAGCATAGTTTTAAAAATGTGACTGGATATGAATGTAAAGTTTTCTGTCGTGAATGGAAACGATCCTTACCCATCCCGTGGGTGTGAGACATGAAGATGGAGGACTCTCTCCTGAAGTGCCACGTAAGCTCATGAAAAGCAAAGACAGAAGGTGCCTGACAGAATTGTGGCTTTTAAGTGACTGTAGCCCTGTAGATGAAGAAAAGTATCACCCTATGTATACCCTAGACCCTAACCAATTGGGTTTTTCATGCCTTCTTTTGTGAGGAGCCTTTGGGGAGAGACATTGAAGGTGTTCTCGTTGACTCTTGGCCATCGGGTAGAGAGGTGTGGAAGTCCCTTCTTGTAGACAGACACAAGAGGGAGGTGTCGGTGTTGGAGGGGTGGTGTGAATCTTCCTCTTTCACCCCAACTTGGATTCAATAGCCCTGACCAGAAGGCCATCCATTGCACTGGGGCTCCGAAGTATGCTGTTCAAGTAGATGTGGCAGCAGAGGACAGAAGTTAGCATTTTTTTTTTTTTAGCTAGGGAGGCTCTGTGGTCAAAATTATCCTTAAAAACCATTAGGCAATGTGCCACACTGGCAAGAGATACACCTTCTCTTAGTAAGCCAACACAGTCATATTTTTCTGGAAGAGAAATTGGATTTTTGCCTTTCTATGGAGCATGAGGTAAAATAGTTGTCTGTTTGGGGGATATATTGCATATAAAAATATGTGTCTTTGAAAACTGAAGTGATATTTAGTTAGTGAGATGCTTAAACTATGTAAGAAGCAGGAAAAAATGGAGACCAAATGATAGTGCAGCTGCATATTGATGTCTCTTATCTCACACTCATGCTAGATTAGGTACTCTCCGAGCAAAAAGTGGGGCAGAATGATAGTTCATTTTCTGGTGAAAATCATATAATGGATTTATTTAATTGTGTGTGATGAGACCGCATCATTCTGGTGCATTAGTTAGGTTATGCTAGGCCATGCTGCAGTAACAAGCTGGTTCTGAAGCCTCAGTGGATGGGCCCCACAAAGGTATGTTTCCTGTTCACACAAAGTCTAGTAAGAGAGGATGACTCCGCAATCCAGGTCGTTTTCATCCTGTGCCTTTGCCATCTTATCTTATTGTCTCGGTGATCCATTCTCCAGAGCGGAAGAGGACCGAAAGGTTATATACTGCTTCTTAAATGCTGCAGTGACACACATCACGTACTCGCCATCTGTTGATCAGAACTAGGTACATAGTCCTGCTGAATTTCAAAGGAAATATGGGGGGGCCACATGGACACTTAGGGTGTAGTAAATGCCTCTGCCACTAATTGTTAATTTAATAAGCAGTGGCTGTGTTCTAAGCATTTTATATAAACCACTAATGTAACTGATTAGATAGGTAGTATTTTTTATCTATCTTAAGGTATACAATTGAGGGCTGGTGTCCCTTAATGGTTCGTGCTAAGTTATGCAGTTAGAAAATGATAGAGCCAGGCTGTGAGCCCACCTGTATCTACTGTCAACGCCACTAATGCAGGTATTTGTTATGCAGTCACACTTTAGCCCTTTCAGAAGACTTTATACCTGTTGTTTGGGGTTAGAATTTAATATTAATAGTTGGTTTATCTTAAACCAACAGAAATGATGTAGGCACCCTATCTGGTCCTCACAGTTTTTTTCAGGTATTTCTTTTGCATGTATATGTACATATATTCTGGCCTTTCTCTCTTTTCAAAAGTGTATCCTTTTCTATTATTTCCTCTTCTCCCCTGAAATGGATTCTTTGCCCCTGTCACACTTAATTTACAACTTTATAATTATCTGGGCATGACAAATATATCTAATATATCTACATATACTAGAAAGCTGACAAATATCCCTATGGGCCACAGCTGGAAGCGGTGTACCTCACTTCAACCTATAATCCATGGACCATAACTAAGATACTGGACCACACCTGACTATAAGGGGAGTTAGGAAATGTAGTCTATCTAGCTGTGTGCCCAAGAAGAAGAGAAGATGGGTTTGGTAAACATCTCAACAATCTCTGCCATAACCAATATGAACAGAAGGCTAGCATCTTCACAGAGGGCAATTTATGTCCCTGATGGGGCGAAAGAAATCAGGACTGCCTTCTAGGGGCCAAGAGAACCATAATACTGCAGGTCAGCCCCAAGTTGGGTATGGCCTAAGGCCAGAACCACTAAATCCTGATACATGCAGACCATTACCCCTGGTTTTAATCCAGCAGCCTTGTGGGAAGACATGGCAAGAGAGAGGCTCCTAGAGAACAAGGGGTGGAGAGAGAAATTGCTTTGGAGCTTTGGGGAAGTCTATATAGTTTTCTGAAATTTCATATGAGACTTGCTACATTCAGTTCCCCCACAAGGTCCAGAGACTATGCACAGCTGACAATACCAAGTTCTACCACAGTTGTTAAGGATGGTGAGGCAGGAGATAAAAGCTCAGATTTCTGGTGACTCTGCAGAACCAGCATACTGGGCCTGGACTGTTCAACTCAGGTGTATTCTATGTGAGTATAGTCTTCAAGGCAGGCTAACTGCTGTAACAAACAGCACCCAATTTTAGTGATTTAACACAATGGAAGTTCCTTTTCATTCATGCAAATGTTCTCTTGGAAGATCCTCTCAAAGTGGTAAGTACAGATGTGGTCTTGTATCTTGTGAGTCCCCTATGCTCTTGCTCCTGGAGTCTACTCCATTCACAAGCGGAGTGAGTGAGGGATCACCTTCGGGAGCGTTTCATTGCCCAGGCCTGGGAGTGCTATGCATCCTTTTCGCTTATAGCTCATTGGTGGACCTCAGTCACATGGATGTACCCAAGTATAAGGAAGCCTGGAAAGCACAGTTGAACTATGTGCCCAGGAAGAAAAGGCATATGGTTTGGAGAAAAACTAGCTACTTTCTGCCAAGGTGAGAGAGAAATGATTTTCTAATTTGTTTGTGCCATTGCTATTTCTAGCCTCTGTTCCCAATTGCAGTTACATCAATTTTAATACCGAACAGGTATGTCTTATCCAAAATTGCCAAGAAATATAGAAACAAGGATAAGTGATATAAACAAAGAGAAAATAAACTACATAACATTCAACATACTACATGTTTATGTACATAACATGGGTCTGTAAATGCAAAGACCACAGTCCAAGAGGACACACATCACGTTTTTAAATATAGTGACTTCTAGGAAGGGTAGTTGTTTGAGATGAAACTTTCATTTTTAACCCACATACTTCTATACTATTTAACTTTTTAACAAAAGGAATTTATTTGTGTCAATAATAAAATAAATTTGAAATAAAAGGGCTTATATGCAGTCTTGGTTAAGGCTTTTTAAAAATAACCCATGTAATTGCAAACTCCAAAATTCATCAAGTTTAGGGACCTTGGAGAGTTCACATGCAGCCAGAAAAGATAAAGGGAAATAAGAAAATGGACTTTAGGTATATGAAAGTTTCTCTATTTCTAGTAAAGGCAACCAAAGGGAAAAGTGGCTTAAAGTACAAGATTAAGAATTTAAATTAGACATAAGAAAGATTTTTGCTCATGGTCCCGCTTGTTAAAAATTGCACTGGGTTATCACAGGAGGCTGTAGAATCTCATTTCCCGAGAGCCGGTGTGAGAAAAGAAGGGCTTATTTTTGGTTATATTCTTCAAGTTGGGTAGTTTCATCACCTCTGACTCTCACGAGCCTGGGTATTCAGGGTGAAGTATACTTAAAGGCTGTTTATGCTTCCTATTCATCTCGTAGTTTTGGCTTCTTCTTGCACTGCCACGGGAAAAGTCGATGGTGTGTGTTTAGAGAGTACAAGGGAGGGCGAGCTGGCTGATGGTGGTGCCCAAGTGAATATATGGGGCTGAGGCAGCACAAGGCTGTCGGCCACTAAGCAAGGTTTGGATACAGATTTTCACCATCCATCACACCTTGTTCTGCATTTTTTTTATGTTCACACATATTTTTTCCCACTTCTTTCTCAGCTTTCTTAGGAGAAATATTTTTCTTATTAAGGATGGGATGAATATGAGTAAATGTTTAATCATCATTCCCTTATTATACTGCACATAATGCTGGTACAGTACTTTCTTGTGTGATAAATGTGTTAAATTTACTTGTAAATTAAGGATATTTGTATTACAGATGGGTGTGCCATGAAAGGAAACAAATGTATGCTTAATACCAGAAAATCTTATCGGACAGTCCTGGTGAAGCTTCCTTTCTACAAAAGTGTTTTTCAATGTTCAGATTTAGTGTGTGCAATCTTATAGCACTAAAGGGCAAACATAGAATGGGATAAATGAGCAAACTGATGTGAACTCATTTGCTGGCTCCTGTTCCATCTTTTCCCTTCTTCAAACCTCTTGAAACATCCTCCCCCCACCAAGATGGGAGGAAGGGGTAGGGAGGGACATCAGACTGAGGGATAAGATGGCAACAGGAATGTCAGATTCCTCCATAACGCACGCCCCAGTTCATGTCACCAGATCTTACATAAACGGATAAAATTCAGAAGCAAATTTTGGAATTCAATAATTTTTACTTCATAGCCTCTCCATTTTCATTTCCCCTCTGATCTGTTTAAGCAGCATACTCCTCCAACAATTTATTGCCTTTTAAGGTCATGAATTCAGAGGGCTGACAGTAAATCTGGACAAGCTCTAATATGCCTTGTGCCAACTGTAATTTAGCTGGTCCTTTGAGAGCTCAAGTTTTTTATTACCATAAATATTCCTCTGCTTCCAGGCGTCTCCCTACTGACAACATTGTCCAATTTTGAATCCCGACATCTTCATTTCAAAAGCCTGAAAATGAAACTGCAAAAGGTCAGGTTTCACTGTAATTGCAGACTATGGTGAAAAAAAGACCACATTCCTTAGGACTGAGCTGCCACCCACTGCTTGCTTTGGCGAGCACAGGGCTTGGGCAAAATGTCACCGTGCAATTCATGTGAATGATTGCACCTGGCACTTGGATCATCCGGAAATATTTGGTCATATTTCACAGCGTCTGACTTTGTCACTACACAAGGAGAGAAAGATTTGAAAGCGGACTCTGATTTAGCATACGCGAAGAGTGCATACTTCCTACTTCTGGAATGTTCTTTTCTCCTTCTTTATATAATTGATGGCTCCCAACCTCCCTATGCTGTCTCAGGCACCACGACTTTATAGGGCTGACCTCTCAGTATCTTGTATTTACCTCCAAAACAGGGATAATGATGGCTTCTACCCCCAAGAGTCACTGGGAAGATTAAATGAGTTAGTACACACCACATAGTAGAAAGCATGCCTGGCACGAAGCACCGTATTGTGCTGTGTATAATGTGTACATTTTTTGCCCAAATTTTTGAGGAGGAAAAATAAGGGTGCACATTATACATGGGTAGTACTAATTCCATATCTATGTAAATGTTTTTAATTCTTTTACTTATGCCTAGGCGTTAAAAGTGCAAATCTAGAAAGCAATAATGATATCTTTATTGCAAAATAATACTCTGGAATATGATAATTGGTTTTGTTTCTAAATATAAATAAATAAATAAACAAACAAATAAATCATTGAATTAAAACATTAAAATGAAAGATTTTTTTTCCTGAAAGTCTGGGCCCAAAATGTGGATGTGCATTATACATGGCAAAATACGGTAAATTCTTGACCATGGTTAGCTCTTACTATGACCTCAACCGCTATAATAGCTAAGTCTGTCTGGGCAAGGCACTTCATATGATTCACTTGTATTTTCTTGTTTCACCCTTACAGCAGCCCTTTGAGGTTGGCACCACTGCCACTTGTATTCTACAGTCGAGGACACTGAAGTTAGAAAGCTAACTTGTTCAAGGTTGCAGAGCAACTCAGTGATGCACCCAGAATTTGCATATGAGCACTCAGACTCCAGAGCCCATACTCATGAGCAAAGCCATTGAGATCAAGCCATGTAGAAAACCTGTCACTGTCCTGCCCTACCCATGATTACCCTTACTACTTCAGGGCACTCTGGTCCAACTTCCGACTCCCAGCACCTATGTTCTGTTGCTTCAGGACTCTGTGGAGTCCGAATCCCACTTCACTGTTCTTGTGGAAAACAGAAGGAGTCAGGGAATCCGCTGCCCTGAAGCAGTGCTCAACCCATGATTGCTCTGGGTTCATGGATAAAAGCTCCAGCGTCCTTGCCCTTGGGGGGGATAACTCTGGGGCATGCCCTTCCCTGGCTCCTGGCTCTAGCTGCATCCCACCATGGCAGCGGACTCTGCATCCTTTATTATCTGTCTTCTGCTCCCTGATTTACTTTCTCACTTCCCTACTGTTTTCTCAGTCTCCCAAATAACTGACACTCGAACCTTGTCTCAGAGTCTGCTTCTAGCGGAAGCCAAACTCAGAGAGTCTTTTTCAACACTAGTACGCCATGATTCTAGAGATGCTGGAAGTGGAGAAGAGCGGGGGAGTGACTGGAGTCAGACAGACGGGAGAGGATTTACCACCCAGCAGTGTATCCTGTGTTTGCAAGGGTTCTTTACCTCAGCACTATTGGCATCTGAGGGTGGATTTTTCGTTTTCTTTTCAGGGACTGCCCTGTGCATCATAGGAAGTTGGACAGCATCTCTCTAGCCTCCACCCAGTAGAAAGGAGTAGCAACTGCCTCTATCACCAGTTATAGCAATGTAAAATGTCTCAAGGTATTGTCAAGTGTTCCCTTGGGGGAAGAGCAAAGTCACTCTCAGTTGAGGAACACTGACTTTGAGAGAAGAAACAGTTCTTTGTGTTTGATTGACATACTGACTCAGCAGGACTTAATTCATTCAAGAGGATTATAATGATATTAACATTATTAAATGTCCATTGCAAGTCTTTCTACCTGCTGCTCTACAGACTGTGTCTCATTTGATCCTCGCAGCATTTAATTTCCTCCATATCACACATTAGGAAAATGAGGTTCATGGAGAGTAAGTGATTTTCACAGTGTCATAAAACAAGTAAAAGATGGACCCAGGGTTCAAATCCATGTGTGTCGGGCTGAAAGTTCATGCCCCTTCAGCTCAGATTCAATTATTTCTTCATTAATGAATCAATGCATGCAATATTTATTGAGCCTCTGGGTGTCAGGGATGGGGCATTAACAGTGACTGCTACAACACTGATGCTTAGCTGGGTGCCTGGCAGAAAGGTGTGGCTCAGGATACATTTCTTACACCAAAATAAACACAATCAAGCTGCATTAAGTTTGGGGGGGGTAGTCTATAAAAACAATCACTTTTTGGACATAATTTTGTTAGCAAATGTGTTTTAAATGTCAAAAACCTTACCAATAAACTCTTGGAACACAACCTATGCAAAATCTGGAAGCTACCTGTGTGTATTTTGGACAATTCCTTTTTTTTTTTTTACTTATCCTTTGACTTTGAAAAATAAAGACTTTGATTCGTAAACAGTACACGATTATAATTTCAGTGGTTGTGATGATTTTTATGGGGACTCATGGGAACATGAATTCTGATGCTTTCAGAACACCGTTTTATTTCTGGTTGACTTACACAATTAGCAAGAGGACCTTAGCTGCTTATCGGATCATAGTTGCACATGATTAGAAATCAGAAAGGAGTTTCCAAGGTAACAGAAAACCAAATGTTTTGCCCTACCGTGTATCAGAGTTTAAAATGGGATTCTACCTGTCTTAGTTTTTGCCAAGGTCTCAAAGGCTATTATTAAAGAACAAAAGGGGGTCAGTACTCTCATATTCCAATGTTCCTACATGAGGAGTTGGGTTAAGCCATACAGCGCCTTGGAGCCTTAGCTCAATATCAACTCCAGTGTGTAAGAGGATTGATGTTTGAGAGCCCAGGAAAGAGAGAGGGATCAGTTATTTGGACTCTGTAGTTGTATGACATTTCTTCTTTCTTCATCCCATGCTGGAGGTGAATGTGACAGCTTCACCCTCACCTCAAGCCAGTTAGGGGGGCTTCATAGGCACCTCTTAGAGGGAGTTTGTTCCATGTGTCCTCTGGCTTCAGTGAGCACGTGGAGAGTGGAACCAGACTCATGATGAAAGAACATGGGCAAAAAAAAGGCTAAAGTAGGCAGTATAAGTTTCCTAGGGCTGCTGTAACAAAGCGCCACAAACTGACTGCTTTAAAACAATAGAAATCTATTCTTTCACAGTTGTGAAGGCTAAAAATCAGAGATCAAGGTGTCAGCAGTGTCATAATTCATCTGAAGATTTAGGAAAAAGTTCTTCCTTGCCTGTTGCAGTTTCTGGTGGTCTGTACTATTCCTTGGCTTATGGCAGCATAATGCCAATATCTGCTTCTGTTTTCTCTTTGTGTGTCTCTGTCCTCACACTGTTTTATAAGGACACCAAACATATTGGGTTAAGGGCCCATATACATCGCTGTGACCTAATCTTAACTAGTTATATCTGCAATGACTCTAATTCTAAATAAGATCACAGTCTGAAGTATGGGGGTTAAATTAGGATTTCAAGCTGTTTTTTTTTTTTTTTGGTGGGGGAGGGGAGAGACACAATTTGACCCATAACATGGTTCTTGGCAGCTGAGGGACAAAGATGTATTTGATCGAATTCTATTTCCAGCAAAGGGGAGTCAATTAAAATGAGTGTTTCCTGGCAACAAGATCTTGGCCAGCCTGGAATTGTCTTAAACAGAACTCTGTGCAAGGGGTTGAGGATCAACTCTGTAAGCCATCAGTCAGAAGGCATGCATTGTCCATGGCAGGAGAAATGCAATGTAGATTCCCGGGGAAAATTTCCAAGGACTCCCTCGAGACACCCAGGGGTACGGGATTCCAGCAGCAAGAAGTGATTGAGGAGGAGCTGGGTTGGCAAGAGCGGAGGGAGGTTGCCCAACAGGGCAGATAGAGAGGACACAATCAGCATCAGGGGAGTGCAGGCACCCAACGCCCCAGTCCCAGAACAGATGTTCACTTTGTACCCATAGGAATGGTACCTCCTGGAGTTTGGCCGACCAAACCTAGAGCCTTGCAGTGCCTGGTGCTGACGGTATGGGTTAAGTAAGACCTTTTCGAACCCTCACCTCTTTCCAAACCTAGAGGCATCCTGGAGCTGCACTGGGAAAGAGGAGAAGACAGGAAGGGAAGTCAAGAGAAGCCTGTTCATCCCCCCCCCTAGAGGCAGCCTGGGGGCTGAGGGAGAGGACAGGTGTGACTGAAGTTAGCAGTTTAAGTTATTAAGTTAGACTGGACATATTCACAATTGAACTCATACTGTTTGGGGGAACTAAAGTTGGCAGAAGACTTCCAAATCTAAGGATGATGAGGAAAATCATCGACCCTGTTCTAGATTTCACTTAAAGGGCTGGAAAGAACTCCGTCCTCAGAATGGATAGTGACATTGTTGAGTGGGGAGAGGGAAAGTCAAGTTTTCTGTTGCACCAACCAGCCATATCTATATCTATATAAGATCATATCATCTGCAGAGGTAATTTGATTTTTTTTTTCTGATTTCAATGCCTTTCTATTTCTTTGTCTCACCTAGTTGCTCTGACTAGGACTTCCACTAGTATGGTAAATGGCAGTGGTGAGAGTGGGCACCCTTCCCTTGTCCCTGATCTTAGCAGGAAAGCTTTTACTCCTTCCCCATTGAGTATGAGATGAGTTGTGGGTCTGTCATATATGGTCTTCATTATAATGAGGTATATTCCTTTAATAGCCAAATTTGTTGAGTTTTTATCATGGAAGGACACTAAATTTTATCAAGTGATTTTCCTTCCTCTATTGGACTAGCATCTATATTTCTTTTTTCTCTGCTTTATTGAGATATAATTGACATGTAACATTGTGTAAGTTTGAGAGGCATGATGTAGGCATTTGATACATGTATATGTCATAGAACGATCACCACAGGAAGGTTAGTTAGCACATCCAACACCTCACATAGTTACAAATTTTTTTGTGTGGTGAAAACCTTTAAAACCCACTGTATTAGCAACTTTCACATATACAATACTCTATTGCCTACTACCACCATAATACTTTCCTTACTGGAAGTTTGTACCCTTTGACCTCCTTCACCGACTTTCCCTACCTCCCCTCTCCTGCCCCTCACAACCACTAATCTCTTTCTGTTTCTGTGAGTTCAGCTATTTTGAGATTCCATATGTACGTGAGATCATGCAGTATTTGCCCCTCTGTGACTTATTTCACTTAGCCTAACACCTTCAAGTTTCATCCATGTTGTCACAAATGTCATCTACATTTCTAACAAGCTCCCAGGTGAGTCTGATGCTCCTGGTGTGGAGACCACTCTTTAAATCCTAAGACTGAGTTATCTGCTATGTATTGTGTGCAAGTACAGTTTTTGAGAGGAGAGCATTCATGGTGCCTATCAGTCTCAGGCAGACTGTGATTGGAAAACATCAAAAAGCACTGCCTTACAAAAAAGTTGAGGTATAACCAGCTGACTTAAGAAGTCCTTATAGGATTTGAAAATATAAATTTGGAAAGAGACTAATAGAGGTCCCCATGGTGGGACCCATGGGAGTCTCTTAGTTTGTGAGAGGGAAAAAGCTATGCTCTTCAATGCCCCCTTTCTCTTGAGAGTGGAGTGGGGGAAGGGGGCAGGTTTTCTCTATTTCTATGGCCCATATGAAGCTCAGTGCCTCAGTGTTGCTTTAGGACTTTCTGGTTTCTCTGCTGCTCTCCCAGTGAAGAGCAGTATAACGTGATGGAAATGAAACAAAAGAAAATGTTTGGGACATAATGATGACAAGAGGTGACTTTGAATGCACATAACCCGGGCCTCAGTCTAGATCTCCTGCATCAGTCAGGGAGGTGCATGAGCCTAGGAATCTGCATATTTAAAAATGCCTCTAGTGATTGATGTAGCCCTCCCCAGCCATGTTGTGAGAAACTCTGATCTATTATTTTCCAAGCGTTATGCTGGCTTGAAGAAAACAAATTAAATCTCTAGGTGCATCACAAATCTAATTTCTCAGCTACCCGTGGTTATGAAAGCCAGGCATCTCTCTTTTCTTATTACACCTCCAGCTAGGGTCATTTCCTCATAAGATTCCAGTTCCCCTCTGCCCTGAGGTTAAGTTGAAGCGTTTCTTCTTACTTGCCTTCCTAATTGCTGGGAAGAGCTATTGTGCCAGGTTTTGCAACCTCTTCACCGTGCCCTGGAGGGGCGCCATCTCAGTGGTGGGCCTCGTACTTTCTCTTTGCAACATGCTTTGGAGAGTCAGTAAAGTTTATAAAGTGCTTCATGAGCTATTTGGACCTGAGGCACTGCATAAAGAGATTATGCAAACAGAATGGCATCCACATTGCAGGCAGGTGGTAAGAAATTTCCGATCCTCCTCTCTCCTACCTGCCCCAGCCCTGGGAAGTGTGGGAGCGCAGATCTGCTGAGAAGCCTCTGCAGGGAAAGGCTGAGCTGTGAAAAGAGTCAAGTTGATAATGCAAGCGGGTAACACCTGCAGGCTGGAGGGAGCGCTACCGGACAAGATGGATTGAGATGTTAGATATTATGCTTTGAGTAGAAAGATGTAGCAGCTGATGGTACAATGATATTGCCGTTTACTGAGCATCCACTATAGGTCAGGAACTGAACTAGGTGTCTGCTTATGTACCTTTTCTTATTCCGTTTACATCATAATGCTATGAGGAAAGGCTTTCTTTATCCTCATGCAACAAAAAAGGGAAAACGAGGCTCAGGGAAGCGTGGTGAATACAGGATTCAAAAGCATGTGTCTTAACCACAACCACCTTTTTAGCCACTAATACAGCCGTGTATCCATTACTATCTGGGAGGCGAATAGAAAGGAACAAGAGAGACAATGAGAGAGAAGTTGTAAGACCGATACTGTAACCAACATCAATCCCTTTCTGCCTCATCTTTTATTCCAAGTTTTGGGATATTCTCGCTATCTCCTGGGCATTACTTCTTTTATATCAGGCTTGGGAAAGTCTCTATTTCTGCTGAAACAAAAATGTAATTTTGAAAACATGTAGATGGTGAGAATATTTTGAAAGTCATATCTCAGTGTAGTTTTTACTTCCTTGTAGGTGTTCCTTCTCTTCAACTGTCTTGTGAGTCATAAGGGTTATGACTGGAGGAGAAATGGGAGGAATCAAAGATCTTGACGATGAGAAGAAAGACATGGGGAGAGATGCTTCTGTTCCACCGGAACAGGAAGTTTTTTGGTTCTGAGAGAAAGACCCAAGGGAAGAGAAAGACGTTTTAGCAAAATAGATATCAGTGCCCTTTTTCGCATGCCAATGGCTGAATCTCAGTAGGTAAGTGTACATTAGTAAAAAGTTTCCACATAGTTTGATGGGTGATGCCCAAAAGAGGGGGGCTCATGTCCTCCTCCTATTTAAGACCTGGGGAGAAAGCTCACAAGGCACCTCCACAGGCACACAATACTCATGGAATGTGGCGGAAGATAACCTAGGTTGTATTGAGTCCGTGTTTTTGAAATCTGCCATAGTTCTGATCTAACTGCTTTAGACCAGTTTTAATTTAGTTTTGTTAGTACAAGAAGTTATCTTCACCAATTCATTGTACTTTGGAAACACATACACGATTTCTTTTTCATTCTTTTTGCTCTAGTAGTATATAACACAGTGAGTCAAATTTCATGAAAGGCCAGAAAATTCTGTCATTTACTATAGATGCTGAAACTTGTGATTCCTCGTATGCCAAGGGGTAGAATTGGCTCCCCAGTGTCTGCTCCCATTCCTGACAATACAGAATGGCTGTGAACCATGCCATCGATACTTCATGCTCACAGGAATGACAGCCAGAGGTGGCAGCGCCTCCTGTGGGTTAAGAGCTTTTTATTTGAATTTATGACGTGCACATGGGTTGACCTTACTGTAAGAAAATGGTGTAGAATATTGTAATTGCTGCATGTATTGAAAATATACAATGACTCCATGTCTGAAGCTGCCTGGTTTTCATGATGGTGGTTCCTTGATGCCATCACTATGCTCTCAGCTTTGGGTGCTTGGTGACTGGATTGCAAGGATGGTTCGATTTGATCATGGCTTCCCTTTAGTAGCCTCCTCCCACACTGACTGTGGGCTTAGCCTTGTGAGTTGCTCAAGGGGACAATAGCATATGTAACCTGAGCACAGATTTGAAAAGTGCTTGTGCACTGGGACTCATCCTCTTGGTACTCTTAAATCTTGCCACCAAGCTCAGGGTAGCCTACTGGAGGACGAGACACCACAGGGAGGAGAGCAAACAGTAAGCCTGGAGGCCGACTACAGCTACATGTGTAAGTCACAGTCGAGGTTGACCAGGGTAGTTCAAATCAGTAAGACTAGCCAGTTTCACCCAATTTAAATTGATGACTCAGTTTTTCCTAAAGGAGAAAATGTACTGATAATCAATAAGTAGTTGTGGCTATAAGCTACTACATGGCTGGGTGGTTTATTATGCAACCAAATCAATACAAATATCAAGACCATGATTTAGCCAGTCTACTCAGAGTTGTTTGGTACTGGGGTGATGACCTCATGAAGGACAGATAAATAAAACAATGCAACTTTATCAATATATCAAGGAACAAGACGGATAGGTAGACAGATTGACTATCAGTCAATCAGTACTATCAGTACATTTTTCTCCTGTAGGAAAATTTTCATGAGAATCCAAATTATATTCAAAAAGCAGCCTAGATAACAAGAAAATTGGCCTGAGGGAGATAAGTGCTTGATCTCAGTGCTAGCTTGCTGCATCCATTTATAAAGGAGGGAGGGTGGTAGGGGAGGAAAAGGGAGAGAGACAGAGATAGATATGGTACATAGATATATAGATCAATCGATCGATCAATAGATAGACAGAATCTACCTTGTTGAGAGGTAGTGAGACCTTCCTGTTTCCTGAGGAGGATGGAGTTACCTTTGCACATTCCAATTTGGGCTCGTCTTCCCCAGATTCCATGAGAACTGCATCCAATATGCCTCTCTGGGGTGACACTCAGGTTGCTCTGCTTATATCTGGAAATTATGTCCTACGAATCAGCTTTTACGATAGAGTGCTTTTTGGCATTTCATATTTAAGGTTTTTACTCACATATCTTTTAATGTGACATGAGGAATGGATTGGACTGAGATGGGTAGTTCCTGGAGACCAGTCAAGAGCCTACTGCAGTGGTCCAGGCCGGGGGAATGATGGTCAAGATTAAGTTGTTAGCTGTACGAGCACAGGGAAGATGGTCAATAATAGTGTGATAACTATATACGGTGCCAGGCGGGTACTTGCAGTAGCAAGGGGACCACTTTCTAAACTATATGACTGACCACTATGCTGTACACCTGAAACTAATATAAAATAATACTGAGTGGAAACTGTAATTGACAAATAAACATGTTTTAAGTTGTTGGCTGTCCATACAGAGAGACGTGGATAAACCCGAGAGAGTTCGGAGGAGGTTGGGCAGTCAGGGCTGGATAAAGGTGGGGGGAGAGGGAAGAGTCAAGGGTGACGCTGGGTTTTAGGACGGAGCGGTTTGGTGGTGCCACTTGCCAAATAAGGTAAGTCCTTTTATCTTTGTTTTTGTTCTATAAAGAAGAACACAAGGGCTCAGAGGTGTTATTGAATTTGGATGACTTGGGCACAGTTCCGGCACAACCAAACCCTTAGTAAATGTCAAGTTTTATATTTTCATTGCTTTAGTCACATGGCTAGTCTGCCTGCAAAGCCAACTCTAAGCCAACGCTGTTCAAACTTCAATGTACTCAGAAATCACCTGGATAGTTTGTTAAAGCGCAGATTATGATTCAGCAGGTCTGGACTGGGGCTTCAGATTCTCTGTTTCTCATGAGGCCCCAAGTAATGCTCATAGTGCTGGTTGCCAACCATTCTCTGAGTAACAGGGAACTGCAACACTTATATGAATACAGAAAATCATAAGCACTTTAATAATAATAATGGCATCATCTGGGCAGCAATCAGAGCTGAACGGTATTTTTCCCACTTACAGAATGTGTGTGAAGTGCGACCAGTAACTAAGTTTGTCTTCGCGGCTTCAATTCTAAACTGTCAACGCAAACAGTTGGGATGTTTCTTGGGACACAAGAGATAGGGAATGAAACTCTGCCATGGAAAGAGATGGGGGCGCAGCAAACAGGTCCCGAGGCATTTGTTTTAAGTTTGTGTGTGCGAAGCCACGGCTTTAAAACTTTTTGGTGACATTCAAATATGTAGACAAGAATTAGCCGTAATCTTCTAGGAAGAAACATCAGAATAGTTTTCTTTGGATCAAGATATAGAAGAACTTTTCTGGACATTCCAACAGAGAGCTGGGGCAGCCTCGCCTAGAATGCCCTTCAAATGTCACTGACTGAACCGCATTTGACACTCTTTAATGCAGAAAGACTCACCCCTCTTTACGAAGCTCTCTCCAGAACATAAAGAGCTAAAGAAGCTATCGCAGGCTGTCAGAAAATATTCAAGGACGTTAGTACAGGATTGGTTCGCTTGCTCAACAATTTAACCTGGGATGCTGTTGACAGATTTCTTAAGCATCTCCATCAAATCGCATGCAACCTGACAGCATTTTAAAGTACTAAGCCCACATTTTTGTCAAAGAAAAACATTTTAAGCTGATTTCTCTGGGGGGTGTCAAGGTGTAAAATAGCTTTCATGGGCTGTCAGAGGAATCATGGTGAGTTAGCATCAGAAGTGATTTTGATCACCAAACTTTAGGGCTGGAAAAACTTTAGAATCCGCCAAAGTCACAGAATCTTAGAGCTGGTCGGGACTGAGGAAAACCTCTCGTGATGCAATTGAGAAATGGGAGATTCAAAGAGGTGAAATCACTTGGAAGCCATACAACTAGTGACTGACCGTCCTTAATGTAGTTTCTTGGCACTACTATTTGGGCAACATAATCATCCGGTTCAATGCTGAGAATGAGCCTTTTACAGGGCTCACATCTCCCAGGGAGAGATTTATCAAAGCACTTGGGGAACAGGGGCAAATGGGACCCCCACGTGCAGACGGAAGGCTTTGAGCATCTTCTGTCTTTGACACATAAACACGGTTTAGAAGCATCCCATGTTCCACAAACGGGAGACGCCTGCCATTTTCTCTTCCTTTGCAGGAAGACTGAAATCAGACGAAAGATTGCTTTTCTCCCCTGGAGGTGAACGTGAGCGAAAAGACACGCACGGGAAAGAAGTGAAGCCGGTCCTTACTTGATAAGGGCTCCGCCCTCAGAGCGGTTTTAGGGGTGACAAATATGTGTCCCATATATTAATTATACAGGAAAAATTATTGAGTTTCTATGCCTTTGCTTTTGTTAGGTTTTCACCCTATTTTCCTCTCTCAAGTGTATAGGAAAACGGCTATAGAAACATATCCAATCCTCTTTCACACGACCTACGGGAAGGGGGATTTGGGTTTATAAGCAGGTCCAACAGCCAGGACCCTCACTTGCAGGATTAAAGCGCAGCAGCCAGCACGGCACCCAGGGCCGTCAGTGGCCTGGCTCCTGCCCTCCAACACGTACCTGCTACTTACTCTCGAAGAACTCTGTTTGTTTTCACAATGCACATTGGTTTTCCTTTTCCCTAACCCTGTGTCTTTGTGCTTGCTCTTCAGTCTACCAGGGATATCCAAGCTCCCCGTCCTAACCCTTCTACCCTGTGAGCGTTTGCTCGTCCAGTGAAACCAGGTCCATGTCTCCTCCTGTGTGAAGGCCTCTGCAGGGTCCCTGGCCAGAAGCAGTAGCTCTGTGCCTTCCTGCTATTTATAGCACTGTGCTGTTACTCTAACAGCAGGCTCTTATAATTACCCACTTACATGTGTGTCCTGGCAATAATAAGAAAGCCCCGTCTGCATCTTTGAGGCATCAGGGGGATCTCCAGAAAACCTACCACTGTCCTGGGCTCACCCCCTGAGATTCGGATGCAAAAGGTCTTGTGGGGGGAGGAAATGAGGGAACGGGTATTTATGCTGAAGCTCCTCCAGGTGATTTGAATGTGCAGCCTGTGTTGAGAAATACTGTGATGAGAATGTCAGCTGTTTGCAGAGACTATGCTTATTTGTTTTTGTCATCACTTCCTACTAAGTGCCCTCTACTCTGCCTGGCAATGGGACTTGGGTAAGTCCAGAAGGTAAAGGCAGTCGAAATAGGCTCCTCTGAATACATGACTGCTCGCTTCATTGAATGATCTATGTTCTGAGAAGGGATGAATCCAGTGGGGGTGGGGGGAGACAAGAACACAAGCATCACAAAGAGCAAAATGTGGCCAGGTTTCATGTTTTCAATGGACAGGATTGACATGCAAATACGCACTTTTAAAAGTAAACCTACAAGGAAGCTGCCTAGAGAGTCATTTGTTGGCTACTAAGGAGGGCAGAAGGGGGGGGAGGTAGGCTGAGGTTTGCAGTTGGAGGTGATCTTCTGGGAGGTCACGAAGTGCTTTGGCGAGGCGGCATAGAGCAGCACACACACAAATGAGGGCCAGAGACACGCGGGCTGGGCCCAGCTTCCAGTGCCGTCACTTACTAGTCCTGTGATCTTGTTCAAGTAACTTCACCTCTCTGTCCTCATTTTTCCCATCTGCCAAATGGGACGGTGGTGTTAATATTGGTCATTGGCTTCCTAGGATTATTGTCATCACATCACCCAATAAGTCAACATACACAAGGCACCCAGAACAATGTCTGGTGCACAGTAAGCCCCCAGTGAATATTAGCTGCCGTTATTGTTACTATTACTACCATCATCACCATCATCATCATCCTCATCCTCATCCTCAGACATGGAGGCTTTGCTGCAGCAGAGAGCTGATGTAGTGAAGCCGGTCAGCTAGCACGGAAATAGATACAGGCACTCTTATTGTTGTCCTCTGTTCTCTGTGTTTGTCTAGCATCCTTGATCTAATGTGCTAGAAGGAGCTGCTGCCTTTTATCTTTAAAGTATAAATGAAAAAGTGTTTGGAAGATGCCTTGGGGCACCTTGTCCATTCAACTAAAGAATGACCAATGATGGCACTCAGCTTTTCAAAGGGAGGCCTCAAGCGCATCGTTTAAGCACAATTGGCTTGCGGCCTTTGGCCCAGAAGACCATCACTTCTCTACAGTTCTGCTGGGGGCACTTTTAGGCTTAAAGATACATATACATATATATATGTATATGTATGTATATGTATATATATTATATGTGTAATAGAAAGTACATGTTTATATTATATATATGTAGATAAGATATATAAACATATATATATAATATATACACAAATAAAAGATATATAAAGATATGTATAAAAACCAATTGAGAGAGAAAAAACAATATCATTCTTTACTCTCTCCACTGTTTGTCTTAGGCAATGCTGTGAGCATAGCACGTATTTCCATTAAAGTCCTTTCCTTGGGAAATGCTATCGATTCATGGAAAGTATGTTTTATGACATCTTTCATGGACCTCCTGCGTGACTTTATAGGGGAATTCACTCTTTGGCCACCATCTATTCTATCTTATGTAGAATATAGCCCTTATCTACCTGCCAGACAGAACTCATGCTCCCTCTGGATTCAATTTCAATATAGAAACCAAATTTCCAGTTGACAAGACTGGTTTAATCCATGAGGCAAACAAAAATATTTTATGCCATATTGGCCTAGCTGCACCTCAGAATGTGGCTATACTTGGAGATAGGGCCTTCAAAGCGGTGATTAAGTTACAGTGAGGCTGTTGGAGTGAGCCCTAATCCCCTCTGACTGGTGTCCTTCTGAGAACAGATGAGGACACACAGTGAGACACCCAGAGGCACATCCCCTGGGGAATGACCAGTGCAGAGGCAGCAACAGGGGGGCCATGGGCAAATCAAGGAGCGAGGCCTCAGAAGAAACCAACTTGGCCAGAACCTTTACCTGGGATTTCCAGCCCCCAGAACCACGAGGGAAATAAATTTCTGCCGTTTAAGCCCCCCGGTCTGTGGAGTTTTGTTATGACAGCCCTAGTGCACTAACACACCCCCGCTTCTCCCAGTTCTGCTCCCAAACCACAGCACTATTGCGGCCTGTTCTCTCTCCTTCTAGATGGATGTGGCTGGCCATGGGCATGATGATGAGAAATTCTCATGTCAGCATCTGGGTGACCCAGCCTCATCTTTGCAGAGCACCATTTACACAGACAGGTCACATCCCACAGGTCCCACCCAAAGCAGTCCCAACCTCCAACACAGGCCGAGGTCTCCTGTGAAATGACCCCTGTTCTAACCCAGCCCCCTGACCTGGTCGTCCAGAGTGGCGCAGGGTCTTCACCACGACTATTAAAGTGGAGCTGAGAGCCTACTGCTCGTTGGTTCACTTTTTGTACAATTTATTTGAGAAACCTAGGGCGGTAATTACTGGTGCTTAACTGCTTTATCTTGCTTAAGAAGACAAATTTTAGCAGTGCTGGGAAGTAAATCATTTTTGTGGCCACATTATGCTGACTAATATGGCATAATCTCGAATTAATTTATTCAAAAGAATACATTCCCAACCCAAGCATATTCAGCATGTTTGCAGTTTTCCTGTACGCAACGTAAGATCATCAAAGCATCCATTAGGACTTTTTCATAATCCCTACAGCGAAATGTGCAACTTATTCTTGAGAAAATTCCCCACATATTAGCTGACGCATGTTTTCCTTTCCTTAACTTCCACGGACAAATAACTCAGTAATTGTTAGAACAACACTTAGCATGATAGATAACAAATATTGAGCATTCCCATACATGGGACATTTTGCTATGCACCTAATCTTCTAATGAATTTCATTCATTAATTTTTAAAATAATTTTATGAACGAGTTGCTATTACTATCTCCATTTTGCAGATAAGGAAATGAAAATACAGAGAGGTTATCAAAACTGCCTTAGTATATAACTTTATAGAATAAAAGGCTAACCTTATATATAACATTTTATTTCTTGTCCTTGTTACTGTCAGTTTTGAATATATGTTCCTTTTAATAACCAAAAACGCTTTCAAAAGATGGACATATCCGGAGGACAGTGTGGTGCAGTGAGGGAAAAACACAGTCAGTCTTTGGAACCAAACGGAATTGGCATAAAATGTTAGCTCTGCTCTCGACTAACTCTGTGACCTTGGAAAAATTACGGAACTTAGCCAAGTGTTATCAGCGGGGCTTATGTTACAGCCCTGAGTCTTTGTTTAGACGTACCAGGTGGGGCAAAGGTAGGTTTAGGGTTGGTTGTTCATATGGAAAATAATACAAGAATCAACTGTGTGTTTCATGTAGTCACAATCGTTAACCTACTTTTGGCCCACCCTTTGTATTTTCACTTCTCTTGCGTAGATACTGAGGAGTGGAATCATTGGAGTGTATGGCAGGTTTACGTTTCACTTTTTAAGATGCTACCACCAAACTATTTTCCGAAATGGCAGTATCATTTTACACTCCTATCGGCATGTAGGAGAGCTCCTGTTTCTTCATATTTGCTATTGTCCTTTGTCTTGACTGTAGCTGTTCTAAGCATTGTAGTGGGTGAATAGTATCTTGTTGAGGTTTGAGTTGGCATGCCCCTAATAACTAGTGATGTTCAGCATCTTTTCATGTGTTTACTAAGCATTTGTGTGTCTTCCTTGGGGTAATATTTGTTCAAATCTTTTGCCCATGTTCTAATTGGGCTGTTTGTCTTATTAAGTGGCAAGAATTCTTTGTAGGTTCTGGATAAAATTCCACTAGCATTCTTTTACACAAATCATGAATTTTCCAATGTCAAGTGTAGCATACTATATAGGAGATGTAATACGTATTTGACAAAATGATTTCTCTCATGCTATTCAATTTAATTTAGTTCCACAGATTTTCACTGAGCCACGACTATGTGCTAGGCATATTCTAGGCATTGGAATTTCAGTAGAGAACATACCACACAAAACTCTGTGCTCTCAGAGAAGTGAGACGGCACTGTTCATTGCTGCGTGGCTACTGGGCAGGCACAGCTGGAATGGAGCCCGGCAGTCTCCTCTGAGGCCCGGGCTCTCACCCCGCCCCTCCGTATAGCCCAGGCACAAGTGCAGACAAATGGGCTGAGCTTCTGCGTAAGAATCTGTGTGGTGGGGTGAAATTGGAGACAACTGTACTTGAACAACAATAAAAAAAAAAAGAATCTGATTCCCAACGTGACTGAAGTCTTTTGGATCACCATTTAGTCATGCGGAACCCCCAAATTTCAGGAGTTACATTTAAAAATAAAAGCTAGCACAGAGTACAATGTATCATTTGTTGGGTTTATTATATCATGGAACAGATTGTTTCTATGCATGGCAGAAGGTGGGCCACTCCAAAGTCTGCCACTGTGGATCAGGGACCTGAAGTCAACCCAGACCCAGCAGACTCAGGAAAAGCTCTTTACCTCCCGCTTAACTACCTTAAAGAATTTATCATAGAAAGGGAGCCTGGACCAGGAAGACAGCTATTACCAGAGACCACTTGTCGTATCGGAGACACTTTTGGCATGGCAGAGCAAGCTGTACACCCATACAGTCCCCCTTCTCACCTTCTTCTGACATTCCTTCCTCCCTTTAAAACCGCCATTCCCCACTCCCTTTCCTTGGCTCAGCACGATAGACGGTATCAGCCTCAATCCTTCTATTGCCTTTTGAGCCTCGTGTCTTTGTGAGGCTCTCATATGTATGCACACACAATTTGTTTGTCTCCTTTTAAACTGCCTTTGATTACAGGAAGGGCTCTCAGCCAATAACCTCGAAGGGTGAGGTAATATGATCACATCCCCCCCACCACAATACTCGATGCTATATTTTCCACCAAATGTTTAACCTTGGCCAGAAACTTACTAGCTGTGTCATGTTTCGGCTCTCTCTTGCTCTGGCACGAACACTCTCCTTTTCTCCTTTCCCATACTGTTGGCCTAAGAAACCCCTACTCAGAGGTTTTGGGGACGAACCTCAGCAGACTTGAAGGTAAGGAATTTTATCCCATATCTTTAGCAATCAGGTTCCTGAAAGCCCAGTGGAGTCAGTGTTTTGCCTTGTTGTCAAGAGAGTTTTGTCTGGAGATGGCAGAGAGGCCAGAAACCCTTGGGTGACTTCTCCGCAGCCTGCCCTTCCTTTAGCACACAGGTGGCAAACACAAGGCCCGCGGGCCGAATCCGGCCCGGCACCTTGTTTCCACCCGGCGGCAGCGCTGAGCTCCTTGCCCCTAGGTAAGGAGTAGTGACATGTATACAGTCCTAAAGTTACATTTGGCCCTTTGAAGGCAACCACGAGGCTGATGGAGCCCCCGGTGAAAATGAGTTTGACACCCTGGCTTTAGCAGCAGCCTCTGTGGCCATCTCTGGTGATGGCGGCTCCCTGCCTCTCTGGCCACAGCAGCTTCCAGGGACATCTCCTCCTGGTGGGGAGCAGCTTTTCCATGGGCAGTTCCCAATGGCTTCTGTTAGCCATGGTCTGGAGTCCTGCCCTCCAGGACCATTTCTGGCAGCTCTAAATATTTCCGCAGAAAACTTCCTGTCGACACTTCTGCTCTTTCAAAATGTGCTTTACATAGAACTCTTTTTAGGATCAGAGCTGGCTGTCACATCCCAGGTGGCCACAATCGGAGCTGCTCCCTCTGGCTGTGCTGTGACCTTTCTGCTTTTTCCTGTGAAAGGCCTCCTGTGGGAGTCTGGACCAGGCAGGGGGGCAGCATCTGCATGGAGCCGAGAGCACAGACCTTGCCATCAGGCAGACTGGCAATCCAACAAAGGCTCTGCCTTTTTCCAATGGCATGATTTTGGGCCAAGGACTTATTCTCTGCGGTCCTCAGTTTCTTCACTTATAAAAGGGGGGAGACATTTTTCTATCTCATTGGGCTACTCTGAGGATTAAATGAAAAGCACTTTGTGCCTGACACATTATAAGAACTCGGTAAATTCTAGCTACTATATTATCAGATGCTGAATAGATAGGGCTCAAATCAGTCAATTGTGGAAGAGGCTTGCAAAGAGAGCTAAATTTTTCTTCACGGTGGGTTCAAGGACATCCCGAAAAGCTGGCAAAAGAAACGACTGCTTGTTCTTTCCAGAACACTGCCTGTTTTTACTCTCACCTACCCCGTTTGAACAGCTGGAGTGCACTTCCTCCCTCCTTCGCTGGGGGAACTGCTCGGCTTTCAGATGGAGCTGAAATGTCAAATCAGGTATGAAATATGCCCATAGCTTTCCCCCATGTGTATGCCTCTAATAGTGTTCTTCCGATTCTGCATGATAGCAATTGTGGGTGTTCTTTATCAGACTTGGAATGCTTGGAAGGCAGGAATTTGCCTTATTTACCTAAACATTTCATGTCAACAGGTACTCAGTAGAGATAGTTATTTATGAGATATTTTCCGTTCCTTTTTGGTGTATCCCATCTTCAAAATTCTGTGTGTATTTTATAATTACAGCACATCTCAATTTCAGTTGGTCACATTTCAAGTATTTGATACCTACATATAGCTAATAGATACTGGATTAGACAGCGCTGTTCTAAATGCTCAGTCTTCTATATTCTTGTAACAGTTTGCGCATACCACAATTATAGCACTTAAAGTAGATGATATTATGAATCATCTGTTCATGAGTCTATTTCCTGTGAGCATTTCTAGGGTGAGGATGTTGTCTTTGCATCTCCATGAGGTAGTGTTTGCATCCCATGAGGTAGTGTTTACCATATAGTAAGTTCTCAATAAATTATTATCAAATGGAATATTATAGCCCTCATTTACTGAGCAACGACTAAGTGCCTGGGACTCTGTGCCTGCCATTTCATTTAATTATTACAAACCATTGATTGGACAGTAGTCATCCCCAGTCTACAGATAATACGATAGAGGCTCAGGAAGTTTAAATAACTTCCATGAGGTTAATAAAGTTATAACTAGCAGAGTTGGGATTGAACCCTTCTGACTCTAAAATTAAAACGTGAGTCTCATCAACACATGTGGGTTCTACCACAGCTTCATTGCTAATTGCATGACCTTTGGCATAATATGGAGCCCCTTGGGCCTCGGGTTCCTATTTGTAGAGTGAAGGAATTGCAACAGCTAATGTGCAGGGTCTCTTTCAGTTTAGGATGCTGCGATTATAACTTATACCATGTAACTGAGTCAATTTTCTCCATGTCTAAGTTGTTTTCCAAAATATAAAGTATGTCCTAAATTAGGTATCCTATGTCTCTTGGTTACCAAGAAAAGAGTGTCTAGATATTTACCAGATTTTAGTGTAGAAATATGGATAAAAATAAATTTTGATAAGTGGAATTCTTTTTCTTTTCTACCCTGCATGAAAAAGTAAAGACTGTTTGTTGGCCTTCTTACTTGATCCTGATGTTTAACACTGGTTTCCCCGTTTAATTAATTTGAGGAGCTTGAATGAGCTTTGTGATGTTATGCCTTATTTTAACAAGAAAACATTCATTTTTTTCCTTGAATATTCTCTCTGTAGTTTTCACAGTCTTCCCTTCACTAGATAACCTTTATCAATGAAGCTCAGGGACACTGAAATAAGCCTACACATTGAAATAAAATCAAGTGGGAATAGCTGCCTCATTGGACTAGGACATCTCAAAGTCCCTTAGAGCTTTAACTTCATATGAGTTTTTTCCGACTAATTGCGTAACAATGGCTTTACATGCTCAAGGTTTTCTGAAAGTGGAACTCAAGGTCAGTTAATGATAGGAAATGAAACTGCAGTCTATAGTTCCAAGCAGGTGTTGGCAAACAGCCTGTAGGCAAAATCCAACCTGCTGCTGGTGTTTGTAAATAAAGTTTTATTGGTACACAGCTATGCCCAGTTGATTATATACTGTCTATTGCTCTTTTGGGGCTACATATAGTTGGAAAAGCTGAAGATATTTATTTTCTGGTCCTTTACGGAGAGTTCATTGCCCTCTGTTTAGAGCATATTGCTTTGGTCTGCTAAATATCCATGGGAACAGTCTGTACCAAGGGAACCATCAAGATTGCGAAGTGACCTATTTATTGAGGGGAGTGGACAAAAACCATGCTGGAATCCAAGTCTGGTAAAAATTTGAGAAGAAGAAAGAGAAGGCCGTGTCTGGACTTACACTGCTGAATGGCAAAGTTACTTCGTGCTAGTTGAGAAGCAGATGGGAAACAATGTACTATAGTTGTTAGAAAGTATTCAGTTCTAGAATGTTCTGCACATGATTTCTTTGGCCCTAGGCAAGAAAAATAATTTCATCTGCTTCCTTTAATTGTAACATATAATATATGACTGTAAGTATATATATGATTGATGATAGTACATACCTACAGGGCTGTTATGAAACTTTTTTCTGTACTAACATGTATTATCATTTTTAATTTTCATCGAAGGTATTGGGGTGACATTGGTTAATACAATTACATAGGTTTCAGATGTACAATTCTGCAACACATCCTCTGTGTATTGTACGATGTGTTCACCACCCCGAGTCTCCTTCCATCACCATTTATTCCCCTTTACCGTCTCTTACCTCCCCCGCCACCCTCTTCTAATCAGCCCAGTGTTGTCTGGGCCTGTGCCTTGGGGTTGTATGAAACTTGAATAAATTAATACATGTAAAGGACTTAACACACAGCCTGGCACTCAAAGAACATTAGCTATTTTTAGGTAGCTATTTCAAAGGAAGCAAGGCATAGGCGGAAAATGCTTTCCCATTGAAGTCACTCTAGATTTCAATTCAGAGGACAGGAACTAAAGCAGTCTCCACCAAGACTTCATTTATTTTCCTTATTATGTGGATTCTTATGGTGACATGACACAAGAAAAAATTTATGAGAGAAAACTAATTACGTTTGGCAAGGGCTCTATTTGTTGTTTATTAAAACATGTTCTGACGATGCGCTAGCTGCCATAGCCAGAGGGAAGTAATGTACAAACCAAAGCAAATCAGCAAACTTGAATGTCGTTTTCTGAACATGACATATTAGGCAACGTATGTTGTTTGACAGATACCGAGTCTTTGGGACTCCAAGAGAGACATCTGTCATGACGCAGAACCAACTGCAATTATACAACGGGGGGGGGGGGGAACGTGGCTATTTACTCCAAGTGTCACCAGCGCCACTTATTTCTCTGGCCTGGAGGAAACAGCAGCTGCTGTGACTGCCCCACGCGCAGCCCTGAAGCACTGATGGAGGTGTGTGACGGCCTGACTCTCAACAGCCAGCGCTGGATCTCTCAGGGGTCTCTCTGACCACTAAATCCCTTCTGTCCACCAGACATGCCAGAGAACGAATGCCCTCTGGGTGCAGCTCTCAATCAATACCTAAGGGCACTTGGTGTCCTTTAAGACGTGACAATTTCCAGGTGGGTGCTTCGCACTGGCTCCCAGAGCTCCCCAGTGGGAATAAGCCCCCATTTTCCAAAGTAGGAACTTGCTTCATCATAATCCCTTTCTTGGCTTTCTTCTCTGTCCTGTCTCACAGCCCTGTACCCTCCAAATGTTTCCTGCGATTTCCTCTGAAATACACTTCATGTATTTGACTCTTTATCTCAGAGTCAACTTCTGGAGAAACCCATGTGAAGACAAGGTGAGATTCCGTTGTAGTTTTTAACTGTGCCGTATGGGTACATTTCCCTTTATTATTCACAGGAGAACTCACAAAGCATGTAACTGAATAGGTTCACTATAACGACCAACCATTTTTTACCACAAAACAATTGATTTCCATAAAACAATCACTGGATAAGTTTTCCCACACAAAATGAATAGAAGTGAAGGCCTTGTGTGGTGGATATAAAGTTTAGGTTCACTTATAAATGCATTTTGAAAGGTGTGAAACCTTTCCTAAGTTCAGAAAGTGCATCTGAAACCTGTTGAGCTGTGCACAGAAATGCATTTGCTCAGGTGTCCAAACCTATTTACTTTCTATAAAATTTATGTAAGCTTTCCATGTTGGTATTATCAGCTTCTTTCCATTTTGGGGAACAAAAACAAGAACAACTACATATTTATAGCTGTAGGAAGGATATTGAGCAGGGTTTCTTAATTTTTAGTCTGTTGACTGATAGTTCACAGCTGGGCTTTGGGGATAAATTAAATCTCTGGAATTGCCTGCAAAATGGAACCACGGCCAAGACCATTTTTTAAAGAAAGTTTCCTAAGCCTGCATTAGATTCTCAAATTCATTTATGACCCAAAATACATGGGAGCAGGCAATCACAGTAGAGATGCCAGAACTGATAGGCAAGGGCCTGTAGATGTGTCCTTAAGGAAATCTTTGACAATATTAAAGCCTAAAAGACTAAAGACTCTGGTTCTGATTGTGGCAGAATTATGTTTATCAGATTTACCATTTCATCATGTGCAACTATCAAACTGGACAAAACATATGAAGAAACTGGTTTAAGGCCATTGACAAAACAGGGTTTTGATCTTTGAGAGGAGGTACAAGAGGTCAGTTCCATATTTCCTCTGCTTCCTGTTTGAGTGGACTTTCCAAATTATAACCCAGGCAAGGAACTCAAATACAGAATAGCAGTCTTGCTGGGCTCAGGAAGCATAGATCAGATTTCTGAATTGCTACCAACTGGAAGTTACTGGAGAGAGAGAGACCTGAGCCAAACAAGAGTTTCAGAAATCCTCACAGATGACCCTTGAATCTTTGGTAAAATACAAGCTTTATTGACACAGAGCAAGACTCTGCGAGGTCTAACAGAGAACAGCTGCTGGGAATGTGGGAGATGAAAGAGACATAGGAGGTCCAGTTAGCCAACATGAAGAGATGCCACTTAATACCTTGGTGATTCACTTGAGACCCTAGAAAGACCATAGGGATAGGGCACTCCAGTCCTAGAGGAAGGACGACTATAGACCCTTAAAGTCTAAAATTAAGCCTCCATAGGTTCATCCTAATCCAGCAGAAATTATCGGCCAGCCCAAGTAAAATCCAATACTCTTTACGGGAAGACAACCAAATCCAGACTTTCAAAGACACAGCATATATGATACCATGCACACATTAAAAAGAGTTACAGTATGTGTGAATAAACAATGAAATAGGAAATATAACCAGGAGGAAAATACAGAAATCCCACAGATATTGAAATCAGTGGGCAAAATTATAAATTATCTGTTAGAAATCTAAATACTAGGGAAAAATGGACATGGTGAGAGAACACGTGGGAAATTTCAGCAGAAAAAGATAAAACCATAAGAAAGATCTAAATAGGAACTGCACAATTAAAATGCAAAACATCTGAAATGAAAAATGTATTGGATGAATTTAACTGCAGAGGAAGAAAATCAACACTTTTGAAAACAGGCCAATGGAAACTGTTCAAACTAAAGCATCAAGGAAAAAATAAGACGAACAAATGAACTACCTGTTGCACAGGTTCTGGCCTATGTAAACACCAGGAAATATGACAATATGTAGTTTTAATTAAAAAAGATAAGAGAGAGTGACTGGGGCAGAACAAATATTTGAAGAAATAATTGCCCCCAAATTTCAAACTTGTTGAAAAATACCAACTCACAGATCCAAGTAGGTAAAAAAAAAAAAAAAAAAAAGTCTCAAGCAGGAAACACAACAAAAACCACATCCAGGCAAATTTTAATCAGTTTCTGAGAACCAAAGATAAGGCACAAATTTAAAAATCAGCCAGAGATAAAAGACACATTACCCACATGGGAACAATAATAAAAGTAATGAGTGATATCTTATCAGAACCCATGGAAGCCAGAAATAATGGAATGACACAATACCGTGTCAATAAACAAAACTTTCTACTGAGAATTCAATATCCAGAGATGCTTACTTCAGAAAAGAAAAAAAAAGACATTTTTAGATAAACAAAAGTTACGAGAATTCACTAGAGCAGACCTGCATTATAAAAATTCTTCAAGCTGAAGGGGACTGAGGTACAGATGAAAACGCAAATCTACCTAAAGGAATAGAGAGTGCTTGAACTTATAAATATATTAGTAGATATAAAAGACTTTAAAACCAATTTCTTAATGTATTTAAAGACCAACTGATTATTTAAGGCAAAAATAATAATAGGTATTTTATTAACTATAAGAATCAATGTTGCACCCTGGCTGGGTAGCTCAGTTGGTTAGTGTGTCATCCTGATATGCCAAGGTTGGGTGTCCAATCCCCCCTCAGGGCACACACAAGAATCAACCAATGAATTCGACAAATCAATGTTTCTCTCTCCCTCCATCTCTCTCTCTCTCTCTCTCTAAAATCAATTAAAAAAAGATTTGTTGGTTAAAAAAAAAAAAGCATCACCGTTGCTAAGATTTTAATTTTCCCCAAATTTATCTATATATTCAATGCAATCCAATATAATCCTAGCAAGTTTCTAATTGGCAAGGTAAAAACTGCCAAGCTGAGTCTGAACTATGTATGTAAATGGAAAATGATGTTTAGATCATTTAAATTAGTCAAAATAATCTTGAAAAAGGAGAACAAATTTGGAGTATTCATACTCCTTGATTTTAAGAATTACTATAAATCAACAGCAATCAAGCGAGTGTGGTTTTGGCATAAAAATAGGCAAATCAATGGATCAGAATAGAGAGTTCACCAGCAGACCCACACATGATGGTCAACTGACTGTTGACAAAGGTACTAGGTATTTCGAAGGGGGAAAGTATAGTCTTTTAAATAAATGATGCTGTAACTACTGGTTATCAGTAAGAGAATAAATTAAATTTGACTACTATATTACATCTCATTCACAAAATTAGCTCAACATAGATCATAGCCCCAAACATAAAAGTTAAAGCAGTAGAAATTCTGGAAGGAAACAGCAGAAAAATATCTTCATGTTTGGATTTCTCAGGCAGGACACAGAAAGTACTAAGCATAAAAAAGTTGGTAAACTGGACTTCGTCAAAGTTAAAAACTTCTGCTTGTCAAAAAAATGAATTATTCAGTAAATGAATAGGGAAGACGGAAAAAACATATTTATGAAATGTATATTGGATAAAAAGTAACATCCAAGATCTATAAAGCATTTTTATAATCCCCCCCACAAAAAAACACAATGAAATAAAAATGGGCTAAAGATTTATAAAGAAGGTAGGTATATAATTGGTCGATAAGCACATGAAAATTTGATCAACATCTTTGGTTGTCCATGCTGAGATACTGTATTGTATGCTCATTAACATCTGCAGAGGGTGCTGGGCAACTGGAACTTGCAAGGTTTTGTGGGAATGTAGATTATATGACTTTACGAAACTCCTTCACAGCTTCTTATGAAGTGAAATGTATACCTACCCTATGACCCAGCAATTCCACTGCTAGGAATCTACTCAAAAGAAAGATGTGTTCACAAAATGACTTGTTGAAAGAATGTTCATGGCAGTTTTATTAATTATAGCCTTAGACTGGAAACCACCAAATAGATACCAACAAGCTAATGGATGAAGAATTGCATTATATTTCTACAATAGGCTACTAATCAAGTATAAAGAGGGATAAGTCACTGACACACACGACATGGATGAGTGTTAAAAACATCATATTGTGTGACAGATCCTATGCAAAAGAAACCATAGTGCATCATCCCATTCGCATCATAAAGTTCCAGCAGAGGCCTAAATAATCTACGACAATATTACAGCAGAGGTTGCTTGCTTCTGGGGGCCTGTGTTTGACTGACTGGAAGGGGCACAAGGGAACATTCTGGGGTTGTATTAATGTTCTATATCTTGATAGGTGTTTGGGTTACCTAGCTGTACGCGTTTATCAACACTCATCAAACGATAGTCCTGAAATCTGTGCGCTTCACTGTATGTAAATTATACCAATATTTAAAAAATAAAATTAAAACTAAGCACATGTCTAGTTTAATTGCATACTTCCCCTTCAGATCGTTTTTTTTCCCTGTAACAAAGGCACCAAATGGATAATACCTTGTCTCCGCTTTGTGCAGTTCAATGCGCTAAGCCTAGGTGGACTATGAAGATAAATGAGACACGGTCTTTGTCCTCAAGTTGCTTATATCCTTGTAACCTTGGAAGGGGAGAGTTGAGCAGACATTACGGAAGGAAGGAAAAATAATATAGCAATGTTTTCCTGACAGCTGTGAGTCTAGGCACCACTACAGCCGGAACTCTGCTTAGCCAATAGAGAGTATTAATTAGGTTTAGATTTCCACCAGCTTAGCGTGCAAAAGGGCCACTGTGATTAAGGGGACTAATTAGGCCAGCCCCAAGGGCAGTATCTGCATGTAAATATAATAGGATTATTCTTCATGCCTTTCTAGCATGTCACCTTATATTACTATTGTGAACTGTTTGGGGCACTTAACCTAATCACTTGTCTAGACTTGTCTTTAAGATAGACAGGCTTTTCAGATTTTATTGTTATTCTTACCAAAGGCAGAAAAATCAGACTCATTCTAGGTGGAGACAAAAGCAAAAGGAAAAATGCTCCCACAGTCTGGTTTCAAAAGAACCCAGAGGTCACACATACCACCGTTATGTATCCAAAGTGATACCTTTCCAATGCCACTGTTCTGAAAGCTTGTGCCATTGTTTTCAAAATCACTATGAAACCAAGTTCCTATATTTTGCAATGAAAATGGTTTATAAAAACTTCTTGAACCCATCAGTAATTAAACGTGGTGAAAATTTCATATAGAATATTTGAAATATTACCCTATATATATTACCCTGAGGTTTCTATGGCTCTACTCTGCGGAAGTTCAGCAAGACTTCCTGTTGACGGTAGACTTCCATAGTCATATGTCATATAGGTGTAAGTATGGGGGCAGTGAATGGAGGCAGGTAAGAAGAAAGGCAATGAAAACATGTCCAAACTGACAGTAATAAGAGTAGAAACATTACTTTTCAACATTATTATTGTAAAATGAAATACATATACAGGAAACCACACAAGACAAATGTGTATCTTAGCGCATTACTATAAACACTAAAATCAGCGACATTCTAAGTACTAACCAGGTCAAGAAACAGGACTTTGCCTGTCACCCTCTGAAACTCACCAACGCTCTCTTTCCCTTCAAAAGTAACTACCATCCTTATTTTTTTTTATTAATAACCACTTCCTTGCCTTTCTTCATGGTTTTATTATCCAAGTGACCATGTCCAGAAACTACAGCTTCATCTTCCCCACTTAAAACACTGACGTGGTTTGTCTCTTTTATTACACAGGTCCCTCAATGCCTTTTCTACAATTTAGCTCTTTTGACTTAAAGAATCTCACATGTGCTGGGTTTTGCTGTTGGCTTACTACAGGTCCATATGTTTGTTTGCTACATTTCCAACAAACTGACTCCAGAAGTTTGAACAGCCTCAGATTGAATCCTTTGACAAAACCTAAGGGGAGAGTGTGCTCTTTCTTCAGAAGAAACACGCTTACTGTTTCGTTATGTTAACAGCTGTTGAGGCTCAGTGGCTAGATCCGTTAATCTCAATGGGGCTGCAAAATGGTGCAATTCTTATTTGTTATTTATTTACTTGAATTTACAAAGAGATACTATTCATCTCCTATTTGGTTACCCAGAAAAGGTAGGAGAAATGCTTGATTCTTTCCCGTCATTTACACTTCAAGGCAGTGAACTGGCTCACTACCATACTCGTCATTCTGAGGTGACTGATGAGATACTAAAAATATTATTATATGGTCATGGTTTTAAAGAAATTAGACGGGTTTCAATTTATTGCAACTATTCCAACTATTGCAACAAACTCAGATTGTCCCATCTTTGGCTGTGGCAGCTTCCTCAAGTTAGCTGCTGAGTCCTTTTGACTTGACCCTTGGAGTCTTTTTTTTTAAAAATAGATTTTATTTATTTTTAGAGAGAGTAGAAGGGAGGGAGAAAGAGAGAGAGAGAAACATTGGTATGAGAGACAAACATTGACTGGTTGAGTCTTGTACACACTCCTACAGGGGACCAAACCTGCCACCCAGGCATGTGCCCTGACTGAGAATCGAACTGGTGACCTTTCACTTTGTGGGACGACATTCCACCAACTGAGCCACACCAGTCAGGGCAACCATTGTCATCTTTGAGAGCTGCCTCTGGATCTATCTGTTATAATGAAATATTCCTGAGTCATCCTGAACATCTCTAGTCTCAGACCTGGAATCATCCCCTTCTCCAAACGACCCTGATACCTTTTAATGGGAAATGGTATTTCAGGACCACAGTGAACCATTGCTTTTGGATTGGTTATTGTTTCTAAGCCTCTTCGTGGCCTCAGAGCTAGGAAATACACGCACCTATGCAGTATTTTTTTAAGACTAAATCTTTCATTAGGTCTTACTGATACTTTCATCTCAAATTCAGGAAGACAGACTTTCCTTCTTCTTGCTTAATCTGTCTCATATTATATCCTGTCTCCATTCCACACAGAGAAACTTGGTTCTCAAGGACCCAGAGAATTATAGTAGAGAATGTCCCAGAATTGCTCTTCTTTACCTTACATTTCATACACGACAGTCTCAGAATAACAATACTGATACTCGGCCATCAACCATGAACAATTTTTGCCTGTGTTTTCCCTTTTCTCCCTGCCTCATTTTTCATTGTTGAACTTTTATGCATATTAACGGAGCACACCGATGTTACACACGTGTGCTCTCTCCCTTCTGGACTTCGCTTAGTCTTCATTGTGCAAGTAACTATAGACCTAAGGCTCAGCAGCCGTCCTTGTACTGATATCATTCTGATTATTTTGATTATCTGAAGTCTACTGTTTAGAAATGTCTCAGGTAGGCTCATGGGAACAGTATTCCCTGTTCTTGCATGTTGATAGAAGATTTTGCTTTTTATAATGGGAAGTCAGTTTTGCTGGATACAAAGTCCTTCCCTCAGATCTTTTCTGAAGAATCTTAAGTATGTCATTCTATTTTCTTCTGGTTTAATACATTCCTGTTGAATCTATGATAATGAGCTTATTTTTTCCATGATAATTCACAGGCTCTTTTTGCATGGCCAAATGATTTTTTAAAATTCTTTAAAGTCTAGTAATGTTATTCAAAAGGTTTTGTGTTGGTCATTTTGGGTCCGTGTGCTCAAATAAGATGTGCTCATTCAGTAGTGTATGCACTTTCAAAACTAACAAATATCATTCTAAGGGTTTCTTAAATAACAGTTTGTAATATTCTGTTTATGGCTAGTTTTGTTTCTTTAGGAATTCCTATTATCCATATGTGAAATTTTCTTTGCATAGCTTCAACACTTGACATTTTCTCTTACATAAATTTTATCCTTTATTCATTTTTCAAAAATTTCCTTCCTGTTCACCTTCTATTTCTCTTAAGGTATTGTACTGGGTTGGCCAAAAAGCCTGTTTAGTTTTTTCCATAAAATAAAAGACACATTTTTCATTTTCACCAATAACTTGATTGATTTGGATAGTTTTGAGGCTGTCGGCTCTCTCCTGCTATTGGCTTCTAGTGGGTAGAGGCCAGGGGTGCTGCTAAACATCTTCCAATGCAGAAGAGAGCTCCACAGCAAAGGGTTATTTGGACAAAATGGCAGTAGTACCAAGATACTTTGCAAACCACTTTTGACACACTCAATTAGTCACAGAACCTTCTCCATCCACTGCACAAATGTCTTTTGGTGTTTCAGTTATGTTTTTACCTTTCCTAAAATAATAAAGCATGACACACCAAAAATGCTGTGTATCTTCTTCCATCTTCAATATTAAAATGGCTGCACAAAAATTTATCAATGTTGACAAGTTTTTAAAAATGCACACTGATATGACAGCTGTCACAATACTAACGAGATTGTTTCAAATGAAGTTAAAGACAACTAAGCACTACTAGAGCCATTTCATGGAAAAAATGTAACAGACTTTTTGGCCAACCTAATACGTTGCACTTATTCATTCTTGATTTTCTTCTGGTTTAGCCTTTATATTTGAAATAAAATTTTCTTTTATTTTACATTCCTCATTGAATTGTAACCTTACTTCTGTGCTTTTCTTATTGTAATCTCTTTCACGTGTTTTATTTTTATGTCTTTTATGTCATTTTGAGTTAAAAGGTTTTGACCAGTTCTGTAGGCATGGTTTTCTGGCATGATTATATTTTCTCCAGTCTTGCTATTCTGCTCCTTATTCTCTTTTATGGCATTTGGCTTTGATAATTGTTGGTTGCTTATCTTTATGCGATATCAATTGTCTTGAGCTTTGTAGGAGAAGGTGGTCTTCAACAGTTCCTCACTTCACAGAGCTCCCTTGTGTATTGGTTCCACAAAATGCTCAAAAACACAGTAGCTGCTTTTTGTCATTTCTTGGTTTCATTCCCATCCCCCTTTTGTCTGGAGCCTATTTTCCCCCAAGCTCTGTTGCCCTGCCCTGCTTGATGTTGCTTTCATTCCTAGCAGTTTTTCTCAATTGTGGGGCCTTGTCCTGGAAAAGAGCCCTGGCGTGTCAACTTTGAGAGTTCATAGGGTCATAGCTGCTGTGGCCCCTTTGGTATCCTTACCTTGTCCTCGTCTCCTATCAGAGCGGGCAAGTCCCTACAACTTTCATCTGGCGTTCTCAGCTCCATCCCCCCTGCTTTCAGGGGGAAGCCATGGCTAGTTTGGGGTTCTTTGGTCCTTCTGACAACAATGCTGCTTCCTGCTTTCTCCCACGGGCTGATACCATGTAGGTCTCAGGTTCATTGGTGATGTATTCCCACTCACTTCTATTTTTGGATACCCAGGGATACCTTATCAGCTAGTTTGCTGGAAAATAGTGTCTGTGAACTTTTTTTTCTCTCTCTGATGATTCTTCTACCCTACAGAAGAATTTGAAAAGTTTCAAAATGATGTCACTGCCATGATTGGAGTCTTCCAAGCTTTTCCCGTTCTTTCAAATATTAATTTTAAAAACATTTTCTGGAAGAGTGAAAACGCTGTATATATTTAAAAATAAACAATGCCACCCCAGTAAATTCAATGAAAAAATTCCCAAAAACTACTTCCAGCAGAAGGACTTCTTTGCTGTCTGGGTAACCCTGTCACAGAGCGTTGACAGCCTGGCTTTCTCTAGGGGTGGAACAGGCAATGATAGCCTCCAGGTAATGTGGAGAGTTAAGAACAACGGAGAACTCCAAAGCTGGATTTCCCCTGCTGCAGCTGCTGCCTCCAGTACCGGAAGCTGCCTTCTCATTACCCCACTCCTTCATGGCAGACTTGCCCTCGGCCCCTCAGGGCATCTTAAGGTTTTCATAATTTTCCTTCTTCGGTTCATGGTTTTTCGTACTTTTGGATGAGGTGGTTTGTCATCTTGTCAAAAACCAGAAACCACACTGAGGTCATTTGCACAACCCTATGGGACTCCATAGTAGCGCCGACCCAATTTTACAGCCAAAGAGACTGACACTAAGGGAGGCCAAGGCACCTGCTCAGTGTTACCGAGCTGCTTATTGCAGAGTTCGTCTTCACACCCAAAGCTTTGGATTCTAATCATTGTGATACGCCTGTCAGCCAGACACCAACTTGAGCAGCGCATACTCAACACTGCCCTTTCCTGCCAGCTCCACCTGGTTTCCTTGGGATGGGTTCTTTCATAGGACACACTGCTGTCTTTTTTTCTAATTCTATTGTCGTTCAAATACAGAACAGATGTCTGCCTCTTCCCCCATCCTTCTCCCCCCTACCCCACCACCGCAGCCATCCCCACCTCCCTCCCGATTCTGCTCCCGTTGGTTTTGTCCATGTGTCCTTTATAATTGTTCCTAAAAACCCTTCTTACCTTCCCCCTTATTATCCCCTTGCATCTTCCCTCTGGTTACTGTCTGTTTGCTCTTAATTTCAATGTCTCTGGTTTTATTTTGCTTGCTTATTTGTTTTGTTGATTAGGTTCCACTTAAAGGTGAGATCATATGGTATTTGTCCCTCAGCACCTGGCTTATTTCACTCAGCATAATGCTTTCCAGTTCCATCCATGCTGTCGCAAGGGTAGGAGCTCCTTCTTTCTCTCTGCTGTGTAGAATTCCATTGTGTACATGTACCATAGTTTCTTGATCCACTCATTTGCTGATGGGCACTTAGGTTGCTTCCAGCACTTGGCTATTGTAAATTGTGCTGCTATGAACATTGGGGTGCATAGGTTCTTTTGAATTGGTGTTTTAGGGTTCTTTTAGGGTATAATCCTAGCAGTGGAATTGCTGGATCAAAAGGCAGTTCCATTTTTAGTTTTCTGAGGAAATTCCATACTGTTTTCCGCAGTGTCTGCCCTAAGTCTGCATTCCCACCAACCGTGCACTAGGGTTCCCTTTTCTCCACATCCTCTCCAGAACTTGTTGTTTGTTACTTTGTTTATGACAGCCATCTGACAGGTATAAGATGGTATCTGATTGTGGCTTTAATTTGCATCTCTGATGGCTAGCAATGCTGAGCATCTTTTCACACGTCTCTGCACACTGCTGTGGTATGTGAGGAGCCCTTGCAAGCCAACCCACAGCCCTCCAGACACCTGCAGCGTTATCTGAACCCACTGATCTTTATGGCTAGGGCTCTCAAACTCGAGCCTCAGACACTTGTTCAAATGGATGCCTCATCTCTGCTGCTCTTAGCATCTCTTTTGAGCAGAGTGCCAAGGTCCTTTTCAGACAAGTAGTTCTCTGGCAGGAGTTCAAGAGAGTCCGAGATGAAATTCGTCCTGCAAATACTTAT
>PVKM010002972.1:0-60421 GCA_004027735.1 Carollia perspicillata
CTAGGCATGTGCCTTGACTGGAATCCAATCCACAGCCTTTTGTTGTATGGGATAATGCTGCAATCAGCTGAGCCACCCAGCCAGGGCTACACTGGTTTTTTTCTTTTAAATAATCTCTAGAATAAACACAAGAACCCACATAAGTCTAACTAGGACATGGTGAACTAAGATTATTTAGCTTAATCTAGGACTGTCATCAAATATCTGAATCATATTTTAAGGGTCTACAATACGGCCAGTTCTTTTCTTCTCACACATGCATGAAAATAGATACCTTTTAACCTACATGAAATTTTTCATGTTAAAATTCATCTTATGGTTTTAATCCATGTTCTAGCCTTTAAAATCTTTGTTCCTCTTCCTCCGTTATCCATCATACAAGCCCTCCATCATACCAGTTTATTAAATAAGCATGTCTGATAGCTTTTCACCAAAATAAACATTAAAATATAGAACTAGAGGCCTAAGGTAAACCATTGGACACTCTCTCCAGTTTGACACTAATCAATTTCTACTCTTTGGGTGCCATTGATCAGTGAGCTGAACTAATATCCAGCAGAGGTATTCACCTTCTGGGTCGCAGACCAGTACTGGTCGGGGCCAGTTAGCAACAGAGCCACACAGCAGGAGGTGAGCTTGAACATAATGCTCTTGAGTCATCCTGAAACCTTTCCCCCACCCCCTGGGTTCGTGGAAAAATTGTCTTCCATGAAACTGGTCTCTGGTACCAAAAAGGTCAGGGACTACACATATAGAGGATTATTGGCTGAACACTATTAATACAGAAAAATTAAGCCCACTTAGAACTATTTAACACAGAAAATGTATTAAATATTGAAAATTATGTTTTGGAATTAATCTTAAAAAATAAAACCAAAAATTTTGCAAATGGATTCATCTTACCTCAAAGTTAACAAAATTTAGTTATGATGGCAATCGTGTATCACTTTCAAGAATGAAAACAGAATGGATCAAGTTCCATTGTGTTTAGGAGGGGGGAGTTTTCCAACAAACTGTATGACATGTCTGTTTAACTTTTGATATTCAGATCACAATCATAAAGACTGTCATTTCTGCAAAAGCATTAGAAAGCTTTATTAATTTTCCCAAGGTTCTCACCTTTCCTTTTATATTAAAAAATTTCATTGTTCTGGTATTTTGACATCTTCCTCAATTTTTTTCTTCCTCATTTAACAAGTCTGACTCTTCCAGAACTTCCTTCATTTTTTATTTTGGGTCTCATTCAAGCAGTTGTCCAAAGCCTTCTTAAAATCCTGTATTTTTGCAAGATTTATAATTTCAACTTTGCAACTGATTTGCAAGATAGCTATTAAAATGGGTTTTGGATGCAGCTCATCCTGGTTGAAATCCTACTCTGTCACTCACTTGACCTGGGATGTCAATTCCCTTATGTGTAAAATAAGTTAATAATAATACTGACCATATGGGTTTTTAACAAGTATTAAATGGATTCAAATGGGTAAAGCACATAAAACAGTGCCTAGAACATAATAAACATTCAATAATATAGTGCTTATTTTTATTATTGTATTATATAAGACAATCAGCAAGCAATTAACAGAGACATTGACACCTTAGCTTGGGACAGATGCTGGTATTAAGTAGTGTTATGGGCTGAATTGTGTCCTCTAGAATTCGTATGTTGGAGTTCTAACCCCCTATCCACAGAATGCAGCTGTGTTTGGTGATAGGCCATAGTCCAGAATGACTGGTGTCTTTAGAAGAGGAAATTAGGATGCAGAAACACACAGAAGAAAGACCATGTGAGGATGGGAGAACATGGACATCATTTGGAATCCAAGCAGAGAGGACTCAGAAGAAACAAACCTCATTAACACCTTGGTCTCAGAGCTCCCAGTCTTTAAAATTATGAAAACGTAAATGTTGATTGTTTAAGCCACCCAGTCTGTGGTCTTTTGATATGGCAGCCCAAACAAACTAACACAAGTGAGGAGGGATATTTGAGTATGACTATCTTACTTCGACAAGTTAGTATTTTAAAAGTTCATTAGTAAGTATTTCGGTTATGATCATTTTATTCCCCTTGTGCCCTTGTAGCTGAGGTTTCATGTGGTAAATACTGGAACACGGAGGGCCCTAGTATCGCCAGACGTGTTTCTCTATCCGCAAGGATATCTCGAGAGGCTTCTGGCAAAAGTCTTGCTAAAATAAGTCATTTCTGATTGCAATATGTCCCTGCTCCTCCAGTCAAGTGCACAAAATGGAAATGAGCTTGGTTGGGGTGAGCTCAGATGTCAGGGAACTCAGGAGAGGGCCTTGCAGTCACCACGTGTTAAGATAAATACACACAAAGCCCCTTCCATCCGCCACTCTGGTGTTTTGCTGAAGCCGAGCATCACATTTCACTAGAGCACAGTTCCGTAAGCCCTCTTTCCTGCTGGGCTGGAAAATCTGGAACTCATTTGCCCACCTCTGGTCTTTTGCCATTCCATCATCTCGCTGTTCCCTGATCCCTCAGGTTTGCAGAGCCCTGTGATCACACCTGTAAGTTCGTTCAAGACTCCAGGGGGTCATTTTTCTAAGCTAACAGCTTTGCTCTCAGTTTAAGCAGCTACACGTTCTCTTTGCATCTGTCTTGTGTTGAAGGTCATTCTGCTTGAGAGAGAAGACACAATATTTCTCATTTGTGCTGTTTTATTATATTCCTTGCACTTTCCATATACATTTATCATCTTTCCTTTTGTCTTTCCTGGGTTTGTCTGTCCAAAATTGTGTTCATGGTCACAAATATCCTTTATACTGCAAAATCTCATTAAGTAAATATCAGTTTAATTTAAGATATACTATCCAGAAAGGCAATGATTCTCCCAGGACTATAAAATCCATTAATATAATATGATAAGTTGTATTATTATAAATATACTCAGGAATTCCAAACATAGCTCTATTTTTTTCCTACTTCTTTAAATCTTGAACTAATCTTGAATGTTTGCCATATATTACAAACAATATACAGTCATATTCATCAGCTTCAGAACTCGTCAAACCCTGTACTCATTGCATTATGATGAGAAAAAAATGTTTCAGCACTCGGCGCTTGCAGGGGACTTGTCACACTTGCTAGAACTTGTACGAGAAACAATGCCACCCCTCAAGTGAAAATGCTCCATCACTTGTCGCTTGCTCAGTACTTGTCGGTTTCGACACACAGCATGAGTTCTGGAATGAACTAACAACGAGTACCGAGGTACCACTCTATTTAAAAGTGTAAGTATCGAAAATAGTGAATACCATGTGCTAAATTATACCATGTTGTTCTGCATTAAGTGGTGCCAGCTTAGGAAGGTACATGCTTCTTTCCCTCCATGTTCCTGTACGGTGAACATGTTTGCATGCTGGTACCTAGACCCCTTTCAGGGGCTCATCTATCAGATCCCCTAGACACCAGAGAAGGTTTGCAAAACCATGCACATTGGTCCCTTCCAAGACTGAATCAAATGAAAATGGGCACTGCTCACTAGAGCCCCAATTCCTTGGGGGATATTGTCCTGCCACCTGGCACTGATGCCACCATGGGCTCCTTCAGGAGAGGCCTCTGCTACCTCCAAAGCTGGTCAACACTTGCTCTAATGTTTCCATTGAAGGGCCTGGCAAGACCTTTTTTAAGGATTCTGGGGAAATAACCCAAGAAACCCACCTCCCCCAAGATGAAAGCAGTTGCTGCATGCTCCTCAGTGAATTTGCACATTTGCCTGGGTGCCTCAGGCCATTGCAGGGAAGACGGGGTGAGGAGAGGGTAATGGGAGAGAGCTCCCACTTATCCCTGCTTCAACCTGAGCAGATTAATTGCTTTTTTTTCTATATTTGGCTTCCTTAAGATTTTGTTTCAATAAAGCTTTCAAGGTAGTTTATAGTAATTAGTATTTCTGGAAGCTTTTCACATCTGCTCCCCACTTATAGTTGCCAGGTTTAGCAAATAAAATATGTACATGATACCCAATTAATTTTGAATTTCAGATAAGCAACAAAAGAAAGTTTAGTATAGGTATGTACCACATATTGCATGGAACATACTTATATTAAAGAATGATGAGTTGTTTTCTGAAATTCAAATTTAACCATCCCCTGTATTTTATCTGGCACTTCTATCCTACTCCCGACGACCAACAGTCCTTTCTTGCACTTAAGAGACTGAAAGAGTGGCAGATGGATCACCTCAAAGAGGTCATTTGAGTCATTAAAATAATATGCATGGTAAAAATTTTAAAACAATCATAAAATATTTGGAGAGTGAAAAAAAAGAGACACAACAATGAGGAGATCAGCAGAAGAAACAGCAGGGTCCAAGTCTTTTAACAACCTCTCTGATCCTCAGTTTCTGCACCTATAAAATATAAATCATAATATAAACCTTATCATCCTCAATTAATTGCAAGGGAAAATATGGTTTGTGCAAAGATTTTGTAAATTTAAAATACCATAGAAATGTAAGCAATTGTGTTAATTAAGTTCATGAAGCAAAAGGTAGCATAAGGACACTAATTTAACACTAATGAAGAGTTGACTTTTGCTTGCAGTGCTCACCAAACTTGAACTGAAAATCACTGTTACACACAGATGTCATGGCTAATCCTTACGGAAAAGACAATGTTGCTGCCTTCCACAGAGCACTAAGGTTGCTCTGAATGTTCATGGAGTTTGACACCAGAAGAGTGTTTTATGGAAGACACATATCTAGCGTATATTGTAGGATGCTTCCCAAGGTGGCTCCTGAGCCATTTTGCCTACATAATAATCACACCGAAATGACCAAGTCTGAAGTACAGTTAATAACAATGCACAAATTTCAATTTCCTGGTTTTGATAACACCCTATGGTTATGTAAGATGTTATCATTGGGAGAAACTGGGGGAAGAATACACAGAAATTCACGGCACTGCGTCTGTAACTTCTTGTGAATCTAAAATGAATTCAAAACACAAAGATAAAAAATAAAAATAGCCCAGGCCCAGTGGCTCAGTTCTTTGGAGCACGGTTGGGGGTGTATGGGAGGTAACTGATTGTTTCTCTCTCACATTGATGTTTCTCTCCTTCTCCCCCTCCCTCTAAAATCAATAAACATATCTTCAGGTGAAGATTTAAAAAAAGAAAAAAATCCAGATCCAATCAATGGCCCAAATCAAAGGGAATGGAACCAAATTATATCTGGAATACAAAGGGACCATATTCCCTATAAGAACACTGTATTGTGCTACAATAAGGAAAGGCTGTATCAACATTCTTACAACCTGCTCTGTTCTTGCCAGGAAGGAACGGTCTTCTGCCGGATCTATTTTTCCTGAACCATTTGCTCTACATCTCTCCTCAAACTGTTATCAGATGGGAGCAGGCCCAGGGCAGGTCTGCCTCAGGCCAGTCTGTGATGTGTAGGTTCTTGACTTCATGTAGGAAAGATTTCACAACAGGAGTCCAGGTGATTTTGAGAGTATGTTTATTAAAGCTGAGGATGATGAAACAAAAGGACTTAGGGTAGAAGAAGTAAAAGGAGAGAACCTACATGGTGCTCTGAGTTGGCTTTCTAGAAATGTTAAAGGAAAGAAGAGAATTTCGGAGAGGCTGATGTTAGCTCACTGGAAAGTCAGAGAAAAAGGGGACCTTGGAGACAGGATCAGGGGGTAAGGCCATGTCAAGCTGCTGCTGCAGAACCCTCAGAGTTTTTAGTAAAGGAGTAAAGTGTTCGTGCCTGAGAAGGGATATGGGCATGCCGTAGACTCAGTCTAGAGTGAACCTGCACTTGGTCTTTGTCTTAAGGGTTTTTTCCTGCCCATAGGCAATAATCTTAGGGGAGGGTTTCAGTAGAATATTCACTAGCTTTCCAGGTGTGTTTTTAATATGCTGATGCATCAAAATGAGTGCATAAGGGAATTCGGGATTATTCTTTGATCTGCTTTACTATTTTACTTTTATCTTGGGTCTGCCTCCCCCAATAGGGTTTCTGTTGTCTGTTCCTCTGACTTCATCTGCCCTTGGGTTAGCTGGCACAAATGGCATTAATCAGGTCTGTTCACTACTTCCCAGACCATGGTGATTTAAGCTATATTTTCTCTGGTTAGCAAAGAGAGGTATAAACCATTTGCTCTCGAGTGTCCTTGGTTGCAGAAGGTAAGGTCTTATAATTCACTAGCTGGCTGTAAATTGTTAAAATTGTTTGGCCTTATTTAATTTTCTTGTCTCAGTTACCCTACTCTACTTGCCTAGGACTTTTCCTAGCTTTTTACTATCATGTCACAAAACCACCATTTTATTTCTGCCATTAAGAAAAATTACCAGGTATACTCACTCACCCTAAAGAAAGAAAAGGATATAATAATTTTGCTTACTTTTGGATAATAAACTAGGAAATCAGACATTCCTAGGTAACCTGTATGAATTCCAACTTTCTTTTATTAAAGACGTGCCAAGACTCCTTGCGCCACTGGCACTATGAGTGGAGGATTTCCTCCATTCTAAGTCACTAATGCAAGATGCATTAGCCCTAAGCTTTAGACGTTCCAGATTTCTTGGCACCAAAGGGTTGTGAATAATCCTCTACAATGCTCGTGACTGTCTGAGGCCTTTCAAACTGTTTTGTAGTCCTCACCCCTCCTGCCCTTTGATCTTGTCAGGGAGAATACAAGATATCAAGTTGTTTATACCCTAGATTACCTGCACTGCTTCTCCAACTTGAGCGTGCACTTCAATCATCTGGGAAAATATAGATTCTCAGGCCACAGTCCCTGAAATTCTGACTCCATCGATCTGGGCTGGGCCAAGTCAACAATACTGACACTATGAAAATCACTGGCAGAGGGTGGTTGCTTATAAACAATAAAGAAAATGGCTTACTGTATACAAGATTTCATTTTAAATTACATGAAAATCAAAGGTTTTGACATGAGCATGGAATCATTAAGAAATGAAAATGTGATCATGGATCATCAGCTACCTTTTAGACTCAATATTTCCTTTAGTAATCGCTTAAGAATAAAAATTTATAATTGTCCAGCTATTTTCCCTTGTGAGCCATGGCACTGATATGGTTACGTCAGTCAGCCTAACTGAGACAAAATGAGATAGAATTCTTTAGTGTTTCTTCCTCAGTTGTAAGTATAGGCATCTAAAGTGCAAAGCTTTCATTTGAGTTGGTGAACACACAATACAATATACAGATGATGTATAATATAATTATATACCTGAAATCTATACAATTTTATTAACCATCATCCCAGTAAATTCAATTAAAAAGTTAAAAAATAAATAAAGCGCAAAGATTGTTTTCTTATTAAAATTCAACAAAGAGAAAAGCACAAATGTGTTAACACACAGACTTGCTTATTTTACAAGGGTCGTGATTGTTCAGGAAAGTTCGAGGAACAAATTGCATTTTAAAGCTGGGCAGTCTTCATCTTTCCTATTTCCTGTTTTCTTCCTAGACAGCATTCCTCTTAACATTTCATTTATCCTCCAACTTGGCCACTTATAAGTTTTTCAAGCACAAGATTTTATCCTCAGCAGGACTGTGATTCCTGGGCAAAGCAAAATCACACTATTCTCCCACATGCTTTGCATACAGTCACTGTTTAGTAACTATTTGTAATTCGAGCCCTGGCTGGTGGCTTAGTTGGTTGGAGCAGCCTTCCATGCACCAAGTTTGTGGGTTTGATCCCGGGTCAGGTCACAGACTTTGGTTGCAGGATTGAGCCCCAGTTGGGGTGCGTACAGGAGGCAACTGATTAATGTTTCTCTCTTACATCGACTTTCTCCCTATCTTTCTCTCTTCCTTCTTCTCACTCTAAAATCAATAAACATATCCTTGGGGGAGGATTTAAAATACATATGTATTTGTTGTTTGAATCCATGAATAAATAAATGTAAATAAGACATCAGTCAAACCACCTTCACCAAATAAAATAGGTTCAAAGGGAAAGAAATATATATACTAAAAAGATCATTGTCTTGCCTTGGCTGATGTGGCTCTGTGGATGGAGTGTTGGTCTGTGAACCAAAGGGTTGCAAGTCCAATTCCCAGTCAAGCACATGCCGGGTTGCAAGTCAGGTCCCCAGTATGTGCAACCACACATTGATGTTTCTCTTCCTCTCTTTCTCCTTCTCTTCTCCTTTGTCTAAAAATAAAAATAATAAAACCTTTAAAAAATCATGGAATTCAGAGTCAGCAGAACGAGTCTCTGCCTCCTTGATCTGTAATCTGTAAATCAGTGTGATCCAATAGCTATATATAGTACAAGTTACTAATACAAGCTACCTATGCAATTAAAAAATTTTTGGTAACTCTATTTGTAAAAGAAAAAAATAAACAGGTAAAATTTACTTTAATAATAAATATTATTTAATACAATGTGTCTAAAATGCCATTTGATCATATAATCTGTATAGACTATTAATAAGATACTCTGCATTCTTTTTTTTCTCTCTCTATATATAGTTAGATTTTATTTATTTATCTTTAGAGGGGAAGGGAAGGAGAAAGGGAGAGAAATATCAATGTATGGTTGCCTCTCGTGCATCCCCTGCTGGGAACTGACCTGCAGCCCAGGCATGTGCCCTGATTGGGAGTCAAACCATGATCCTTTGGTTCACAGTCCCATGCTCAATCCACTGAGCTACACCAGCCAGGGCTCTATATAATTTTTTAATCTGATGTGTTTTATACTTATAACACATCACAGTTTAGCCCAGCCACACTTCAAGTGCTCGAGAACCTCATGTGGCTGATGTCAATTGTGGTGGAAAAGACAATCCCAGAGATATGCTGGTTGTAAACAAGTCTCAATTTCCTTATTGGGAAAACTGAGGGAGTAGTACCTCCCTCATAGGGCATCTGTGAGAATTCACTGAACCAATGGGGTATGAAGATGTGGTTTATAACACAGGGCTCATTTCTTCTTATGCTATACAGAGTAGGGATTCTTAAGTTTCTATTATGTCCTTTTACATTTTGTGGGGCAAAGTAAGTCATATAGCCATATCTAATCTTCAATGGGAATGAAGAATTGCACTCCTGCTAAGCATCTGAAAGGTGGAGGGCAAGAAATATCTGATAAAGATCACAAAGAACTAAATCAGAAGGTATTTCAGAACAATTAATCTAATAATTATTTTTACTAACTTTCTGAAGAACTCATTTCTGTAGTCCATATGACCCACAGAGATAACATTCAAAAAACAGTGTTTTCTCTCAACACATGTTCGTATAGGAAGCTAAGAGTGGGGGAACCATAGCGGACATTTCAAAACACCAAGTTCCAAAGGTCTTAATACTGTGGTGTCTTTGCAAATGCTGATCCTGCATGAACAGTCATCATTGGTCAAGAGTCAAGTCAAATACCATTTGTTTTGTTCATTGTTTAGATTGACCCTGCCCATGTGCTAGGCCCTGTTCTAGAGGGTGGAAAAAACAGAGGGTGACTAAACAGATCAAGCCTCTGCCCTCGTGGAGATTCCTTTCTTGATCTCCTCTGCAGAATGACCGATTTCCCTCCTAAGCGGCACCCTTCTGTTACAGCCTATTGCAGGAAAGTCACTTTTTGAATGTCCTTCTCTTTCACTTCTAGAGAGCAGGCTCAGTCTTACTCATCATTTTTATATTCATAGAGTTTAAAGACAAGGTTTTTGGAAGTTTAGCCTCTAAAACAAAAATTTATATGTCATCTCATAAGTTTGGTGTAAAAGGAAGTCCCTGGGAGGAGGCTGCTGATGATTGTCTTCTGAATCTGGGGGACAAAACCAGGATCTATTATAAAATACACACATGACTGACAAAAATCAGACTGGAGAATAGAACTGATTGCCACACAGAAGTGAGAAAGTCAGACTCCTAGTCAAGATGGAGGTGTAGGTAAACACGCGTTGCCTCCTGATGCAACCACAAAAAGAATTACAACTAGACCGCAAAACAAATAACACCTAGAACCATCAGAAGATTGAGCTGCATGGAAGTCTGACAACTAAGGATTTTAAGAAGCCACATTCATACAGACAGGTAGGAAGGGGTGGAGACATGAAGACAGGTGGAGAGGCTGGAGATGCAGTGTGGCATGAAGAGGTGGCAGCAGGGGCAGAATAGGCGGTCCCACATTCACGTGTGGTGGATAGAAGTTGGGAGGGATACCTTAGGAGCAAGCAATCCCAGCCCCAGGCCAGATGGCACAGTCCAGGGTTCTAGCACCAGGAAGATAAATCCCCATAACTTCTGGCTGTAAAAACCAGTAGGAGTTTGGGCAGCAGAAGAAACTGCCACATTTTCAGAAGACTCAGTTTTAAGAACCCGCACAAACTTAAAACATATGCAGACTCACCTCCTCTGGGATTCAGCACCACGGCAAGAGCTGGAAGGGCACCTGTCACACAGGGTAAACCTCCAGAAGATAGGCAGTGGCATTTCCCCCTCTCCTAAACCTCCCCCAACACAGAGCCACAAAGTGGTGAAGCAGGTTGCCCCACCCTGGTGATTACCTAAGATTCCACCTCACACAATTTACAGGTGCCTTTTCTACGATAAGCCATGCTACTAAGATGGGGAGTCAAAGCAGCTCTACCTAATACACAGAAACAGACACAGAGAGGCTGTCAAACTGAGGAGACAAAGAAATAAGGCCTGAATGAAAGAACAGAACAAACTCCAGAAAAAGAACTAAACGAAATGGAGATAACTGACCTATCAGATGCGGAGTTCAAAACACTGGTTATAAGGATGCTCAAAGAACTCACTGAGTAGGGCAACAACATAAAGGAAGAAATGAAATTTACACTAAGTGAAATAAAGAAAAACCCACAGGGAACCATAAGTGGAGGGGATGAAGCCGGAATTCAAATCAGTGATTTGGAACATAAGGAAGAAATAAGCTCAACCAGAACAGCAAGAAGAAAAAAGAATCCAAAAAAATGAGGATAGTGTAGGTGCATCTAGGACATCTCCAAATGTACCATATCCAAATGACAGGGATGCCAGGAGAAGAGGATGAACAAGAAATTGAAAACATATTTGAAAAAATAGTGAGAAAAAACTTCCCTAATTTGGTGAAGGAAATAGACAAGCAAGTTCAGGAAGCACAGAGTCCCAAACAAGTTGGACCCAAAGAAGACCACACCAAGATACATGATAGTTAAAATGCCAAAGGTTAAAGATAGTGAATCTGAAAAGCAGCAAGAGAAAAGAAGTTAGTTACCTACAAGGGAGTTCCCATAAGACTTTCAGCTGATTTCTCAAGAGAAACTTTGAAGGCTAGAAGGGATTGGCAAGAAATATTCAAAGTCTTTAAAAGCAGAGATCTACAGCCAAGATGGCTCTACCCAGCAAAGCCATCATTTAGAATTGAAGGGCAGATAAAGCGCTTCCCAGATAAGGTAAAGCTAAAGGAGTTCATCATCACCAAACCATTATTACATGAAATGTTAAAGGGACTTGTATAAGAAAAAGAAGATCTAAACAATGGACATTAAAATGGCACCAAGTTTACAACTATCAACAACTGAAGTTAAAAAAATAAACTAAGCAAACAAGCAGAACAGGAACAGAATCGTAGATGTGGAGATCATTCAGAGGGTTATTAGGAAGGAGGGGAAAGGGGTAGGATGGGGGAAAAGGTGCAAGGATTAAAAAGCATCATTGGTAGGTACAAAACAGACAGGAAGATGTTAAGGATAGTACAGGAAATGGGGTGGCCAAAGACCTTATATGCACGACCAATGGACATGAACTAAGTGGAAGAATTGCTGGAGGGAGTGGGGTACTGGATAGAGGGAGGCAAAAGGTAAAAACTGGGGCAACTGTAATAGCATAATCAATAAAATATATTTTTTAAAAAAGAAGTGAGAAAGCCATTACATCTGACAGCTCCTTGGGCATCAGATGCAAAACCTAGAGTGGAACAGTTTTAACATCTATAAAATGGGAATAACACCTACCTAATGCACTGTAGAGATTAAATTGTAGAGATTCTTTGTAAAGGACAGTGCCTGGCACTGGTAAGAACTCAGTATATTATATTATAATTATTGAAATAATTAGTTGAATAATTGCTAACAAGTATGATTTTTAAAATTATTTTGATAACTATAAATAATGGTTATTATTGTTTTAGGTTGCTTTAATTATTATTGGCTCTAGGAACCACCTTCTTCTCTATTTTAAGCATGTCTTTATTAGACACTCAGAGTTCATTGAGCTGGAGTTACTTAAACTACTTAGAACTGGGCTTATATGATGTTCTGGTCACCAAACTGGGAGAAAGTGAGTCAGGATATTGGCAATTATCTTCCTAGCCACAGGAGGAGACTCTGCAGAAAGAAACCCCAAACTGTAGGCATTGGCAAAGAACATTTTGATAACATTGTCAGGGGCCTGGTGGCCAGATTTTCTGAAGTTGGGCACACCTTTGGACATCCAACTTCCATGAAGATTTTTTGTTGTTGTTGGACAAACTTTGTGCTGCGTTGAACTGGGGTTTTAACCCCTGTAACTGAGCCCCAGTCTGTGCAGGGCTCAGTCTGCCTAAAGCAAAGAGCTTCCTAGAAGTTTATGTGGAGCCTCTGTCCCTCAAAGCCCTCCTTGAGAACACTGCAATCGAACTGCTCTTTTATGGGGCTTTCCAGTCACTGGCTCTGCACACTGGAAAGAACCCTGCAGCCCCTGTCTGCCCTGGCACCTCAGAAGGCTAGATAAAGGTGGGATGTTTGAATCACTTTAGCCTTCTCAGCCTGGGGAGTGCAGGATGGACACAGGGCCATGATGAAATGAAAGGTGTTACGTGTGTGATGACCTTGATCCTGGGGCTCCCAACTTCTGCTTCAGAGGTTATATCCTCTGTCTGCTGTGGGGCATACAATGTGGAAATGTCCAAACCTGTAGAGAACTTGTGTAAGTTTATTTGAGTCAAACTGAGGACAAGTGCCAGGAAGCAAAATCTCAAAGGATTAAGAAATGCTCCAGAGAATGGCAGTTTTGCACCTTATTTTGTGCATTACAAAACAGGAAGGAGAAAGCAACAGTGGAGAGATCTCTGTGTTTGGATAAGAAGTGAAAGGAATGAACACACACTTCTTTTACATTGGTGGGTATAGGGTAGTTAATCATTTGGGAAGTTAACAGTTTTCACAATAACAATAACAATTAGGGGTTTTGTGGTCTCTGCTCAGGTGCAGTGATTATGCCCTGAAGGGTCTGGACAAAGGAAATTACCCTTACATTCCAAAGGTCTGTTATCTTAGATGCAAAACAATAGACAGACTTAGGTAAGGTAAAGACTGACCTTTGTCAAGGAAGATTCCCGCCTAGGACAAGACTACCTGCCATGACTTGCTTTTCTTTTGAAAGTGTTAATTTCAGAACATCCTATGTGGTTACTCTCAGTCTCTGACTTTATAAAGGCAACGTGCTGACCTCCCCTGAGCTTGTCAGATTTAGTATGTGGTCCCTTTTCATCCACAACATGATGATCTTCTCCCAAGCCAAGGGTTCTCAGCAAAGGGTTGTGTTGGACACCAGGCATTTATCAGAAAATTCACCTTTTAGGATACCTCCTCATTATATTGGGAGGTCCCCAAATGATTAACATAAAATTATTTATTCCTCTGACTATAACTTCTCGATAAGAGTGTGGTGCGACATTTCTGTGTAGAATAAGACACACAGGCATATAAGTTTCTCTGAGGCTGAGTTCACAAAAGATGTCAGATTTAAAGATTTATGCATGTTAATAGAAGTTTTTTAAAGATTTTATTTATTTATTTTTAGAGAGGGGGAGGGAAGGGAGGAAGAAAGGGAGGGAAGCATCAATGTGAAAAAGAAACACTGATTGCTTGCCTCTTGTATGAACCTTGTATGAATTCCTGGGTTGTGGATTTGGTATGACTGGGAACCAAACCCACAACCCAGGAATGTGGCATGACTGAGAATCAAATCTGTGACCTTTCACTTTGCAGGACATTGCCCAACCAAGTCACATATTCCTTAAAGTGAAGGTAGGCTTCTGATCATTCTTCTCTTTTACCAGTGAGAAAACTTGGCCCAGACATCTGAAGAGCCTTGTTCAAGTTCACAAGAGTTTACTCACCTGAAATCTGTGTCCTCAGACACTGTCATGGAAGCTGTAACTTTCCTCTGCCCGGTATTCTTGCCTTGTAGAGACTGTCTTTCTTTACATCATATGATCATTCTGGGCATGCCTCAGTCCCAGATGTTCCTGAGGTGACCCCAAAAGTGGGGAGGTGCTCCAGTCAAGGTATCCCACCCACCCGTAATAGTGATTGTAAAGAGGGCCATGAGGCTGAAGATACTAATTCCAAGAGACCATATGATACCACTAAACTGAACTTGGCATGAACATAGATCAATTAGACTTTTATGTTTTCTCCTAGTACCTACTTTATGTTCATGTTTCCCATGTAAATTTTAGTGACTATTTCTAAGAATAGTTATGGTGATTCAGGAAAGAGGATCTGCTTACTTTGGGGTTTGAGTTCTTTCACATTGAAAGTGCTCTGTTCAAAGTCCTCCTGAGAGATTAAATGGGGGTTGTTTACAATAGGGCATGTAGAATTTTGGGATGATGGTGATGAAACTTTCTATATGTTGATTGTGGTGGTGGTTACCACTGTATGTGTTCATCAAAACTCATAGAACTACCCACCTGGTGTGGCTCAGTGGATTGAGTGCTGGCCTGCCCACCAAAGGGTTGCTGGTTCAATTCCCAGTTGGGGCACATGCCTGGGTTGCAGGCCATGTCTCCCATTGGGGGTGCACAAGAGGCAACCACACATTGATGTTTCTCTCCCTCTCTTTCTCCCTCCCTCCCCTCTGTCTAAAATAATAAATAAAGTCTAAAAAAAAGAAAACTCATAGAACTAACTACTAAAAATGGTGAATTTTATGATCTATAAATTATACATTGAAGGGAATCAGAATATGCCACCCCAAAATATGCCACTTTGACATAAGGATTTCTTTTAGCTAAAGACTATTGAGAATCAACAGATGCAAGGAGAGTTATTGCCCTCCCTTACCTGCCTAAAAGCAGGACATAAACTTTCTTTTGTGAAGGTGTCTCCTTCCTCTCCACCAGAAAGACAACAGTTTTTATCACTGTAGACAAGGAATTGGAACTGAGATGAGTTTGCATAAACACACCTTACTAAAAATAGCCTTTCTATTCCATTATTTCCTACATATTTTTGCTAGTCATTTCTCCACAATTTATTATCCCTCGAAACCCAGCCCTCTTTCCTCTCTTAAAAGGATATATAAGTTCCAAGTCTAATTACTTCCTTGAGTTTCACTGGTTTTCTGTACACAGAATTCTGTGCATGTGAATGCTAATTAAAATTCTATACCTTTTCTCCTGTTAATCTGTCTTTTTTTGGTTTAATTTACAGGCCCCTAGTTACTAAACCTAAGAGGGTAGAGGAAAAGATTTTCCTTCTCAACAAGGCTAATAAAGTAAATAAATAAAAATAAATCCTTCCTGGAGAAGTGTGTATGTGATATTAGTATTTAAGGGTAAAGAGAAAAGAGATCACAAATCAGCAGGCTCAGTTTGGTCTTATAACAGACATTCTGTGGTTTGAAGCTACCTCAAACTCCCTTTTGCTATAGAAATCTGCTCTTGCCTGATTCCAATTCCCCGTGTAAAAAGACAAAAGTAAAGTGAGTAAATGGAAAATTTTCAGAAATATTATTATTAAATATGTAAACATTCAGACATAATAAAATAACTAGAAGAGTAGTTTTTTTTTTTTTTCATATAATCACTCACACGACTCAACACGTAAGAATTTCTCCTGTGGCCCTGGCTGGGTGGCACTCAGTTGAAGACTAAAAAAAAGAATTTCTCTTGCAGAGAGCTCAGTCACTACATTAGGCAAATAATATCATGAAATTTTAGAAATAATTGTCTTTTGGATGATAGTCAATGTGGAAGAAAATGGGCCATGTACTAACCTTATAGACTCAGAGACCTCAAGTAACCATAAAGGATGGTCTGAAATTAAAATATTAACTAAAATCAATTTATGGCAGGTAGTCATGTCCTGGGCTGGAATCTTCCCTGACAAAAATCAATCTTTATGTTAACTGAGCCTGTTTATTTTCTTTTTGCATCTATAACAACATACCTTTTGAATGTGAAAGTAATTTCCTTTTTCTATTCCCCTCAAGCACAGGTACCACACCAGAGAGAGACCACAACCCCCCTCTTTGTTACTGTTATTGTGTTAATTGTTGACTGTTAACTATCCTGTACTCATCTATGTAAAAGAAGCATATACGTGCCTACCATTTCACTTTTCTCCAGTCCCAGACGTTCTCCCCCTTTACCTGTCCCCACTTTGCTTTAGGTTAGTACATGGCCCATTTTCTTCCACATTGACGATCATCCAAAAGACAATTATTTCTGCTCCCTAATCTATCACCAGGGGATTTCGTGTAAACCCCTTACATCTTCTCCTTTGATTGTAAAGTATTAAGTAAGGTGCAAAACTGCCATTTTCCAGGCCATTTTCTCAGTCTGCTGAGATTGCTTCCCAGCACTTGTCATCAGGTGGGCTCATATAAACTCATAAAAATTCTCTACAGGGTTGAATGTTCCTTACATTGATATCGATTAATCATTCAATTAAACAAACGTGACCAATCCTAGCAGGGGTCACTGCCATTTACTGTGAAAACATATAATATTGATTTAGAAGAAAATTTTAACATCATTAACTAAGATCATACATTTGGAATACAAATTATTTTTTTAAATTCTTCCTTTGTATCTCATCACTTTCAATAATCTATTTTAAACCTGTGAAGCTACATTTTATAAAAGTTATATAGATTATTTTAAGGACTATATGGCTGTTAAAAGATAAACAAGAGCATATTAAATGTTTTAAGAGTTTATGTGATCAAAAGTCAGTTTGAGTCAGACAGCATCTAACTCCAAGTCATGAGAAGTGCTCTGCTGACAATAGCCGGGGCAAGACTTTTACAGAGTAGATACGGAAGTAAAGCGAGGATAGTACTTGATTGGCTATTGCTTAGGCTTGCCTTATTTGGGAAAGCTTACTTGGATGTTTTTGGTGAGTTGTCATTAGTTGACGATGTCTTAACCTCTGAGGTTTTGGTTTATTTACATGGGCTACTAAAACGTTAAAGCCCCCTCAGTCTAATGACCTCCTTGTTTATGAAAGGGTACAGAGTTTGCCACCCCAAAATATGCCTCTTTGGGGATAGTGATCATTTTAAGCTGTTTAATTTTAAGAAACAGCAGATACAGGAAAAGCTTTGAACACCAAGTAGAAGCTACCTTGTAAAGGACTTAGATATCTAAGGAAACTCTCCACTTGTACGGGTGCTTCTCTCACTGTATCAGAAAAGTAGGATATCTAAATCTCTAGAAATTATTATTAATAGAAAAGCAATGGATTTAAATCTGTATAGCAATCTACCCTTGTTTACTGTGATTTTCCTGGTAACCTCCCACAAATGACTATTCTTTTGACTGTTGCCGAGGGTGGTGTTTATGGTGATGGCTTCTGCCATTTTGGTGAGTTATTCAGTGTTCTTGCGTCTCTGCCATGTATACAGGAGGCATAAATGTTAATAAACTTTAATTTGTTTTTCTCTTGCTAATTGCTTTCATATTAATTCGATTGTTAGATCAACCAGAAGAACCCAGAAAGACAGACGAAAAGTTTTCCTTCCTTACCATACATTTCATTTATCCATGTTTTTGCTTATCATTCTCTTTGCATTACCTAGTTTTTTCAAGTTCTGTCTCCAGGCTCATAATCTGTTTCCTGGTACTTTAAACACTAGTTATTTTGGACCTAATGAAATAGACAACCAATAGTTAGATTCTCACTGCCTGCAGATTATTGTTTTGACAAAATACATTGGAAAAGTAATCATCCTAAGTTCCATGTATTAGGTTTTATAAGGAAATGGCTTACCTATAAAGAGCATGCATTGCACCCTGGGTCATCGATCTGTGTGAATGGGAAAATGAAATCGGGTCATGGAATTCTAAGGCTGGAAGGGATCTTAAGTATTATGAATACATCACAGCTTTGCTCTTCAGTGGCCCAACACTTACACAGCAACCAGTGAGTGAGCCGACTGCAGGAAGCTACACAGCTATTCCAATATGCACAACCTAGAAGTACAGACAGGTAGCACACCATGGGACAACCTTTGATCTCTGAGGGTTGGGAACTCCTTGATAAGTATTCTCCTCTTCTATCCTTCCAGTGGGCAATTCTAAGTTGAATTATACATGGCTCCTGAGAGACTTTCTAGCAGGAGTTTATCCAGTGCAATTGTTGCCCTATTTTACTCCAGTATACCCCACTATTAGGACCATTTCCCCAAATGGTCTGCATAAAAGCACATTTCTCAGGCTCCGCTTGACGATACTCACATTCTACAAGACCTTACCTAGTGTTTGTCAGTCCTTGCAACCAAACAAAACAGAGGTTTGGATCCCTACCACCACAAAAGCCAAATTTGTGAGGCAGGTGTTGATGCAAATGAAAGAGGTTTTATTCAGGTGCTACACCACCTGGGAGAATGGTGGATTCCCACCTCAAAGTGAAACCTGAAAAGAACAGCGTTCATGCTGCTTATCACATACTGAACCAAATAAGCAGAGACAGGGATTGAATCTTTATGGGCGCTTTATTCAGATGGCCGGCAACCTGAGAAGGCAGTGGGTTCATATCCTAATAGACCATCTTAAATTCCATTTTAAAATGGCCCTTTAGATAAGAAGAACAAAGTGTAGATAAGAGGTTTGGATTCAGGGAAAAGTTAACTGGATTAAGAAAACTGCAGTATTCTTGCCCTGGGTGGTGGTCTTTAGCTGTGTCCTGGGCAGTGGTCATATCACACTGGAATACAATGGTTCAGATACCACCTTGAATTGCTTGCAGTCTTCCTGAGGCTCAAAGGTGGAACTGCTTATGGTCTCCTGGATTCCGGGTGGGTCATACCTTCAGTTCCTGGAACAACAGTTTTTACATGAATTGATTACTAACTTATTAGCTACTACTAAACTAAAATTTTCCAACTCTTGGGTCCCCTATCAAAAGACCATGTCATCTTCCTGCTCAAGCCCTAAGTTCTTACAGGGATAGGGAGAGGAGGGATTTTTCCATCAGATAATCTCGGTATCATTGGGTGTGCTCTGGGCCCTATCCATTCATCTTTCTGGCTTTTGGTAGCACTTAGTGTAGAACCTACTCCTGACTCTGGTGGGGGAGACTTGCCAGTGCTTCAACTGTCTACGATAACATCCCGAGCTTCTCAGTATCTATAGAGAGAATCATCTTACTTCACATTGACATACTGCTCTCCCATTGTTAGAAGCAGACCCACCTTTTCTGCTAACACAGTGAAAGCTCCTTCATAAGCTCCCCATGTTATAAATACTACTGGGTATCTGTTGTCTGTCGACGGCTCCTCTCCCATTCCCTTTGCCCTTGTATGGCCTTTTCACTCTTGTATTGTAATTTTAGCTGGGGAGCACTAAAATATACAATTTTCCAAATTTAAAAAAAACCTTCACAGGTGGGCTCAATAGTAGGATGGAGATAACAATAAAATTCCGTGAACTTCAAGACAGAAAAAAATAAACTATCAATCTGACCAACAGAGAGAAAATAGACTAAAAAAGGAAGAAAGATAGAAAGAAAAAGAATAGAGCCTCAGGTATCAGGGAGACTCTAACAAAAGATCAAACCTGTGCTTTTCTATTTTTCATCTTTTGAAATGTTCATATGGTATTTCTTCTCTTTGCATTGTTGTTAATATGGTGAATTACATTGATTTGTCTTTTTTAAAAAAAATCCTCTCCCCAATATATATTTATTGATTTTAGAGGGAGAGGAAGGGGAGGAGGGAGTAAGAGAGAGAAACGTTGATTGGTTGCCTCCCATAAACGCCCGACAGGGGACTGAATCTGCAGCCTAGGTATACGCCAGGACTGGAAATCAAACCTGCAACCTTCAGTGTACCAGATGACACAACAACAGGGCTACATTGATTTCTCTCTCTTTTTTTTTTCGGTTCTCACCTGAGGACATTTTAAAAATTCCTTTCAGAAAGAGGGGAAGGGAGAAGGAGATCTATCGACATGTGAGAGAATTATTGATTGGTCGCCTCCCCTAGGTGCCCAGAGCAGGGACTGATGTCTGGACATGGGATTGCACAAAGGCTCCAGACTGGGACCCAAACCTGCCACCTAAGTATGGGCTCTGATTTGTGATCACACCTGCAACCTTCCAGTTATGGGATGATGTTTCCATCAACTGAGCCACACTGATCAGGGCTGATTTGTCTTTTGAGGGCTAGGCCAATTTTGCATATCTTGGTTATAACATACTATCCTTTTTGTTTATTGTGGGGTTCTATTTGCATTATTTTATTAAAGAATTAAAGATTTTGGTATCTGTGTTTATGGAGATACTGAAGGAAAAGATATATCATGTAAAAATATTTAAGTAATAATAACCTGTATTTGCTATTGTAGCAGAGAGCAAGGAGTACTTGGTTTAAGAAATGCATTGGTCTACTTTGCATCTTATGTGAATGGAGGTGGGAGGTTGAGGAGAGCTCTGGTTCACTTTGTTTGAATAGCCTAAAGGTAGTCACTAGTAGAATTTAAAAATAAGTAATAAGACAAAATAACAAGAGAAAGATCACTGTATCCATTATAACAATAATTATATAGTCATCAGAGAAAATAGATTCCTATGAAAAGAAAAAGATTCTAAGACTGAGCAGAAGGTAGCATTCAATTCAAATTCTATGAGGTTTCTAGGGACACCCCAAGAAATAAGTCACAGAAAAGAGTAAGGTAAGATGATTAAGACAGGGTCTTACTTTCCTAGTTTTCTTTCTTTCTTTCTTCCTTCCTTTCTCTCTTTTAGAGATTTTATTTATTTTTAGAGAGAGGCTTCGGGAGGGAGAGAAGCATTGATATGGGAGAGAAACATTGATCTGTTGCCTCTGGCACTACCCCAGCCGGGAATCTGGTCCAAAACCCAAGCATGTGCCCTGACTGGCAATTAAACCAGTGACCTTTTGGTTTGTGGGACTTCATCCAACCAACTGAACCACACCAGTCAGGGCATACTTTCCTAGCTTCCTGACACTAGGTGTATAGATGTTGAATTTTATTCAATGTCTTCTAGCATATACTGCTTTTTAAAAAGACTAATATACTTATTAATATGGTTAAATGATAAATGGAGACATATTAAAAGTTTTAGAACTTTATTTGAGCAAAAATTGATTCATATTGGGTAGGGCCAAACAAGTAGTTAGGAGGCAGAGGTAAGACTTCTATAGAGAATGTGGAGAAGAAATAAATGAAATTATTGATTGGCTATAGCTTAAGTCTGAGTTGGCTGTTTGTGATTGGTTGTCTTTAAGTTTCAATTTTGTAACCTTGAAGCATTTAAAGCTTAGGTTTTGGTTTGCTCATGTAGGCTGCCACGGCATTAGAGCCGCTGGAGTCTAATGGTCCCCTTGTTCCACTAAGTTAACAATATAACATTATAATAGCAAGTATCCTAATACTGAATGTGCCTATAGTTCTAATATAAACACTAACAGAAAAGAGAGCAAAATACTTACCAGGCAATTCTCTAAACAAAAAATATGTATATAAAGTAAGGATGATAATATTAATATCATACAAAGTAGAGACCAAGGCAAAAAGCACTAAGTGAAATCAAAATGGCTATTTTATTTTACATTATGTTTTGCTTATTTCTTATCTTTTAAAAATACAAATAATACATAGACAGGATTTGGAAGTAATAAATAAGAAAGATTATATGGAGTCCAAAATAATAAAGTTAACAAAATTACCTTAATAGTTGCATATCAAATGTTATCCTTCATACATGGAGAATATACTTTTTTCCAATATCAATAGAATTTATTAGGCAACAAAGAAAATATTGGTAAAAATTAAGAGCAGAAATTATATAGAGCACAGTCTCCAAGCACATTGCTCTAACACAAAAAGTTAGAGCAAAATTCTAAATGTTAAATAACCAAAATACTTAGCATTTTAAACTAGAAATATATTTAAACATGATGATGCACTACTTGTATATATAGGAAAAAATACCCAGGTTCTAGAATCAATTTCCTTGAAGTGTATTTTTTTATAGATAGACCTATATCCACCCACAAAAATTACTAATTGAAACTTAGTTTTAGAATGATACATGAAAAACATTAACTTTACTCCATGAGGAAATGCATATGAAATTATTAAATAATAAAGATAAAAGTTTAATGAGCAAGCTTCTCTAGGGACGAAGTGGTATTTTCCTAGAATTGATTTTTTTCCTGATCTTTACTGTTGTGACCATTAAATTAATGAGAAGAAAAAAAAAAGAAATGAACTAGGAAGCACTTTGCTTATGCACATATACCAGATAATTTATGAACTATAAAGAACTAGTAATGGAAGTATGGATGAACAGAAAAACCTGTCAAAATGTGGCTGAACTAAATTCTATTGTTGCAATGCAAAAATATTATTATAATGCCATATTCTGTAATAAAAAGATAGCAGGAGAGGAGAGTTGAAGATGGCGGCTGAATAGGTGGAAGCTGAGCCCACTTGCTCTTGTTGCCAACTCAGATTTTCAGTTTTATCTGCTGACAATTAACATGAACAATCAATGGAATCTTAGCTGATAGGCAGTTTTGAAGCCAAGGCGTACAGAGGATGCTTTGTGCCCTCCAGTAAGGAGATTTTATAAGTTGAATGGGAAGTTCGCTGTGCATGGCATTTACAGCAGTGAAGGGACCAAACAGAAATCACAGCTTTGGAGTTCCCTCCGATCTAGAAGCAAGGGGCCCCAACCCTAACTGGGAGCGACTTGGGAGGATATACAGAGTCTGGGAGACACAGGCTACAGACACAGCGAGCAGCACATCCACAACGGTGGCGTCAACCTGGAGAGTCCAGGCTAGGGATTTAATCTCCTAAAATGAGTAGGTTATCACACCTGAGATTGTCAGAGGACCCTGCAGACTGTAGCTAGTCATGATCCTGAGAGACAATTTTGCTTTTGGAGGAGTTGGTGTGAACAGAAAACCAAACAGACACTCACTGGTGCAACGTGGGTTTGGCATGGAGACTTCTTAAAGAAGAGCTGAAACGTGGCGGGGGACAAGGACCACACATGCAGCTGTCCTGGCAGTAAAGGGACCAGATCAAAAATGCAGTTGCAAAGAGAAATCTAGCAGAACAGGAAAAGTGCTTCTCTTGGACCCATTCTCAACCTCTCTCAGCCATGCCAATACACACTGGAGCTAGGAGTTCTTTCCCACTTAGACCAGCTAGGCAGAGAGATCAGAGACTGGCTCAACACAAAGGGGAGGCCAGAACAGAGATCTTGGTAAGAAGATTGAGGAAGAAAACAGGTTTCCTCAGTCTCAAGTCTGTGAGAGGTGCCTTGCCTCTCAGCACAAGCCGATCAGCTGCTGCCAATGCCGCTATGGAGAGGAACCTTGCAGAAGGAGAAAATTGCCTTTTGACTTATTCTGAACTTTTCTCAGCCTCATCAGGCCATACTAGATCTCTGAGTCTGTTCCCACCAGGTCCAACTATGCAGAGAGATTGGAAAATTGCATAGTGAGGAATTTGCTGGGCCCCACCCACCTCGGGTAGTGGACCAGCCAGGAGCTGTACAGAACAGAGGTCTGGACTGTGTCTCACGCAGAGGCAGTGGGATATGAGTTAGATAGACAAGAGTTGAGCGTGTGGGATTCTCTGCAGCCAGGCAGACCACACTCCCCAAGAGCACAAACTTCTGTGAAGGGAAAGGAATGCCCATTTCCTTCTTACAAAATTTGCAGACACCACATCTAACGAGGAAACTCTTCAGAACAGTCCTGCCCCACTCCAGATCCCCCTGCTGGGTGCATTTCCACAGAGGAAAATAAAAGAAACTCCAAAAGGGGCCTTTCTGAAGTCTTCCCAGCCCAACAAGCCACGCTGGTTCCCCTGGTCCTATTCCACTGAAACCAGCTGGACAGAGAGAGCAGTAATTGGCACAACAAGGGATATTCAGGGCCCCACCAGCCTTGGCTCTCATACCAAGCTGCCATCAGCACTAGAAAGGAAAGAGCTGACCCTTTTACACAGATTGGCTCCTCACATGAAATATGAGGAGCCAATATGAAAAAAACCACTAACTCATCAGAAACTATACATATCTGGAAATAATGTGAGACAGACCAAGGTGTGGGGCACAGTGGCAGGGCAACACATCCAACTTCTTCCCTAAGTCTGAACAGCACCTGCCAGGGGAGACCCAGGGGTCTCATCCTCCCAATTGCACCAGAAGCCCTCACAGAATCCAACAGGTCAGTGGCAAAGCTAAGACTAAGGGCAGGACCATAGACAGAGGCAGGTGGAGGTAGTAACTGTGGTGCTTTCATATGTTAGATAACCTACCCCGGCCTCGTGCTGATAAAAAGCAGGCAGTGCAGAGTAGCAAAGTCCATCCCAGACACAGCCAAGCCTGAAGGAGACAGCCGTGGACTCTGGATTGCTGTAGCCTCGAACAGGCTGCCTAGAGCTAGACAGGGACAGCACCCAGAAGGAGAAACTAGCAGGCAACCACTGAACTCTGCTGAGACGAAGTCCACCTTATTCTTTTCCATTATTTGTGTTATTTTGTCTTCCACATAGCTTTTTAATATTTTACTTTTTTCAATTTTATTCCTGTTTTCTCACTATTTTTCATTTCAAATCTCATATTTTACACTTCCATTTTCTTACTCCATTTTGCCTTCTTCCTTCCCCTTCTCATTGTCATTTTAAATTTTATTCTTTCCCTTTTTTCACTTTGTTTCTATTCCTTAGTTTTATTATCCCTCCTCCCTCTATCCTCTCAAAATCCTTTTACTTCCCTTTAGTCATCTCATATTCTCTTTTCTTTCTTATAATATTCTTATTCTCTTTCTGCCTTTATTAATTTCTGCCCATTTGTTTGTTGATGTTGCCATTGTTATTTTTCTTCAATTTGTTCTTATTTTTCACTATCTTCAAATTTTTTTATTTCAAATCTCATATTTTGCTTTCCCCTTTTCTTACTCCATTTTACCTTCTCCCTTCCCTTTCTTATTTACATTTCAAATTTTATTTTTCTCTTTCTTTGCTTGCTTCTATTCCCTACTCTTATTATTTCTCCTCCCCCCACGCTCTCAAAATCATTTTTCTTTCCTTTGGTCACCTCATACTCTTTTTTATAATATTATTATTATCCTTCCACCTGTATTAACTTCAATTATTTATCATTGATATTGCTGTTCTTGCTAGGGGGAACTTTTGTTTTCTGTGTTGTTTTGTTTTGTTCTGTCAGCACCTGTACTACAGTATACAAGGTGTGGTGTGGTTGAGACTCTCAATCAGCCAGTCAGAGGGGAGAACTAACCAATGAATGGTTTGACATCAGTCAAAACCCAGGAAGACAAACAATCCAATTAAAAAATGGGCAAAAAACCTGAATAGACACTTCTCCAAGGAGGACATACAGATGGCTCCCATACATATGAAAAAAAATGCTTAACATCTCTAGCCATTCAAGCTGCAAATTAAAACCATGGTGAGATATCACTTCACACCTGCCAAAGTGGCTATCATTGATAAATTAACAAACAACAAGTGCTGGAGAGGATGTAGAGAAAAGGGAACCCTAGTGCACTGTTGTTGGGAGTGCAGACTGGTGCAGCCACTATGGAAAATAGTATGGAGATATCTCAAAAAATTAAAAATGGAACTGCCTTTTGACCCAGTGATTCCACTGATGAAAATATACCCTAAGAATCCTGAAACACAAATTCAAAAGAACTTTTGAACCCCTATATTAATAGCAGTACTATTCACTATAGCCAAGAGTTGGAAACAGCCTACGTGCCCATCAGTAGATGAGTGGATAAAAAAACTGTGGTACATTTATACAATGGAATACTACACAGCAGAAAAAAGAAGGGATTCTTACCTTTTGTGAGAGCATAGATGGATTGTGCTGAGTGAAATAAGCCAGTTAGTTAAATTACCATATGATCTCCCTTGTAAGAGGAATCTAATGAGTAAAATAAACTAGTGAGCAAAACAGAACCAGAGGCATAGAATCATGGAATAGACTGACAGCAGTAAGAAGGGAGGAAGGAGGTGGGGATTGTTTGAAAGAGGGTGAAGGGATTAGTCAAAGAATATATATGAAGGACCCATGGACATGGACAATGATGTGGGGATTGACTATGAAAGTGGGAAGTGGGTTGGGGAAGGGGGATGAAGGGAGAAAAATTGGGACAATTGTAACAACATAAACAATAAAAAAATTATCAGGGTTTTTAAAATTTTAATAGATACCTCTTGTCTACTGCTCGTTACATCAATTGCAGTTTCATCTTCCCCTTCAAATGGTGAGGGACTGTTGGACAGTCAATTAGTTGAGGATTTTATCTTCATGACAAAACAGGAATCATCTTTGCTTGGAGTCAGCTTTCATTAGTTGTGTGTCTCTTAATCTTAAAACAACACCACAGAAACACCCTGCCCTGAGGACTTCATATTAATATGATTGTTGCTTTAGTCTGTAGTCATTTCTCGGAATTATCATCTGTCAGGGGTCACAGACTAATGAAGTGAAATAGTGAGACCAGTCTTGATTTTTCTTCATCCTTGATTTTGTGAATTCTCCAATTTTTCCCATAACCAGTATATCTCATATCTCATATCCCATAACCAGTATGTTTCCCATAACCATTTATCTCACCTTACAGGATATCCTTTGTTTTTGTGTTTCAAGAATTGGTTAGAGATATTTAACAACTCTTCTAATTCATTAATTTGTTTTGTTTCTATTTATTTTCTTTATAATATTATAAATTCTTCTAGATACTTTTTATTTATTTGCTTATTAATTTGATAAGAAATAAAGACATTGAGGTCATGAATTTTTATCTTGGTATTATCTTAACTTTCCCTCATGTGTTTTTATCTGTATTACTATTCTATAATAATAATATTGTAATATTTATTATTATATTATTTTATTCTTTTTTACTAGTCACCATAAAATTTTCAAGTTGCTGAGATTTGTTTTGCCCCCTCACTTTCATTGTTTTTTCTCTCTTGCTACATTTTTAATTGCATTGCTGTCAGGGAGAGTAGGTTCTACTATCTTTTAGGGGGATATTTTTGAGGGTTTTTTGTGGTAAAATATATACAGTAAATAGTAGTAATTATTTATTAGTGTTTGCAAAGAAGGTGTGTTCAGGATATAGATTTCAAGTGATATCTAGGTTTATAAACTGTTATAAGTTTTCTGTGTCTGATTTTTTTAATATTACAAAAGTGAACATGCTTTCTATATTAAATATGACAATACAAACAATAAAGATGCATAAATGCAAAGTCAATCATCTCATTACACCCGCTCCCCCAAATGTCGTTAAGAGCAAAGAGAAGGCCCTTCTATTTAAAAAAAAAAAATTATGGTATTTTTTCCATTATCACTTATCTCCCATATACCCCCTCCCTCCTGCAATCACCACACTACTGTCCATGTCCACTACCTTTTTCCTTTTTGTTTCATCCCTCCACCCCCAACACCCCCGCCCCAGAGTTCTCTATCTATGAGTCTGTCTCTATTGCACTTTGGTAATTCAGTTTGTTCATTAGATTCCACATATGAGTGAAATCATATGGCATTTGTCTCTCTCTGACTGGCATAATGTTCTCCAGATCTATCCATGATGTTGCAAAGGGTAAAATTTTCTTATGCTTCATAGCTGAGTAGAATTTCATTGTGTAAATGTCCTGTAGTTGTCTCATTCATTCATCTACTAATGGACCCTTGGGCTGCTTCCATATCTTGGTGATTGTAAATAACGCTGCAATGCTTTTATTCTTTTGAATTAGTGTTTTAGGATTCTTCAGATAAATTCCAAGAAGTGGAATCCCTGCATCATAAGGCAGTTCCATTTTTAATTTTTTGGTGTATCTCCATATTGCTTTACACAGTGGCTGCACCAATCTGCATTCCACCAAAGTGCAAAAGGGTTCCCCTTTCTCCACATCCTCATCAGCATATGATTCTTTCTTTATTTATTTTTTAAGTATTTTTTATTTTATGCTATTACAAGTTTTCCCAATTTTTCCCCCTTTATCCCCATACACCCTGCCCCTACAACCTTCCAGCATTCCCCTCCCTCTTAGTTCATGTCCATGGGTTGTACATATAAGTTCCTTGAGTTCTCTGTTTCCTATACCATTTTTGACCTTGCCCCATCTATTTTATGCCTACTAATTATGCTTCTTCTTCCCTGTACCTTTTCCCCTCTATTCCTCCCTTCCCACTCCCCACTGAAATTCCTCCATGTGATGTTCATTTCTCTGATTCTGTTCCTGTTCTAGTTGTTTGCTTAGTTTTTGTTTTGTTTTTCTTTTCTTTTAGGTTCATTTGTTGATAGTTGTGAGTTTGTTGTCACTTTACTATTCACAATTTTGATCTTCTGTTTATTAGATAAATCCCTTTAACATTTCATATAACAAGGGATTGGTGATGATGAACTCCTTTAACTTGACCTTATCTGGGAAGCAATTTATCTGCCCTTGCATTCTAAATGATAGCTTTGCTAAATAGAGTAATCTTGGATGTAGGTCCTTGCCTTTCACAACTTCAAATACTTCTTTCCAGCCCCTTCTTGCCTGTAAAGTTTCTTTTGAGAAATCAGCTGATAGCCTTATGGGAACTACTTTATAGGTAACTGTCTCCTTTTCTCTTGCTGCTTTTACAATTCTCTCCTTCTCTTTAATCTTGGGTAACTTAATGATGATGTGTCTTGGTGTGTTCCTCTTTGGGTCCAACTTCTTTGGGACTCTCTGGGCTTCCTGGACTTCCTGAAAGTCTATTTCCTTTGCCAGATAAGGAAGTTCTCCTTCATTATTTGTTCAAATAAGTTTTCAGTTTCTTGCTGTTGTTCTTCTTCTGGCACCCCTTAATTCAGATATTGAAACATTTCAAGTTGTTCCAGAGGTTCCTAAGCCTCTCCTCACTTTTTTTGAATTCTTGTTTCTTCATTCTGTTTCGGTTGTATGTTTATTTCTTCCTTTTGTTCCAAATCACTGCTTTGAGTCCTGGTTTCCTTCCTGTCACTGTTGGTTTCCTGAATATTTTGCTTTATTTACTTTTGGGTATCTTTCATTTATTCTTTCATTTCTTGACCAAGCTCAGTCAGCATTTTGATTACCAAGGCTTTAAATTCTCCATCAGATAGGTTGACTCTCTCCTCCTTGCTTACTTTTCTTTCTGAAGTTTTGCTCTGTTCTTTCATTTGGGCCATATTTCTTTGTCTTGCCACCCATGATAAGTTGTAAGGAGGCAGGGTCTTAGGTATTCAGCCAGGCAGGGCAACCCTCCTCGCTGCACCGTGAAGCTGTCTGTGGGGGAGGGGCCAGAGAGGAAACAAAGCAGCTCCCCTGCTCTTCCCTAGTGCACTTTCCAGTGCACTCTCCTGTGAGACTGGAAGTTTCTTCCACTGTGGCAACCACTGAGCTCACTGTCGACTCTCAGTCTCAGTTTCCCCTTAAGTCAGCTCTGCCTGTGCAACCCCCTAGCAGCAGCCAGCCCCACCCCTCCCCCAAGTTCTGCCACCCTGTCATGGTTTTTCTCAGCTGGCTGGCCCTCGAGGTCTGCCACCTTACTGGTCTGGTTGTTCTGATTGATTTTGTCTTTAATTCCTTGGTTGTCGGAGTTCTATGCAGTTTGATTTTCTGGTGCTTCTGGTTACTTATTGATTTTAGATTGGTTGTTATCCACCATTTGGTTGTGCAAGGAAGTGAAGGACTTCTACCTACGCCTCCATCATGGCTGGAACTTGTTTCTTGATTTATGGATGACAGCCATTCTCACAGGTGTGAGATGGTATCTCATTGTGGTTTTAATTTGCATTTCTCTGATGGTAAGTGATGTGGAGCATCATTTCATATGTCTATTGGCAATCTGTATGTATTTCTTAGAGAAGTGTCTATTCAGGCACTTTGCTCAATTTGTAATTGGGTTGTTTATTTTTTTGGTGTTGAGTTTTGTAAGTTCTTTATAAATTTTGGATATTAACCCCTTATCAGATGTATCAGTGAATATGTTCTCCCATTCTGTGGGTCATCTTTTTATTTTGTTGATGATTTCCTTTGCTGTGCAAAACATTTTTAGTTCGATGCATTCCCATTTTTTTTCTTTTATTTACCTTGCCTGGGGAGATATATCCAATGAAAAATTGCTATGAGCAATGTCTGAGATTTTGCTGCCTATGTTTTCTTCTAGGATTTTTGTGGTTTGGGGTCTGCCATCTAATTCTTTGATCCATTTTGAGTATATTTTTGTGTGTGACATAAGAAGGTGGTCTAGTTTCATTTTTCTGCACATATTTGTCCAATTTTCCCAACACCATTTATTGAATAAACTATCTTTAGCCTGTTGTATGTGCTTGCTTCCTCTGTTAAATATTAATTGACTATAAAGATATGGGCTTATTTCTGGGCTCTCTACTTGGTTCCATTGATCTATGTGTCTGTTTCTATGCCAGTACCATGCTGTTTTGTTTACTATGGTCATATAGTATAGTTCGATATTACTTAGTGTTATTCCTCCAACTTCGTTCTTCTTTCTCAGGATAACTGTTGCTACACAGGGCCTTTTGTGGTTCCATATAAATTTTTGAAATATTTGTTGTAGTTCTGTGAAACATGTCATTGGAATCTTGGTAAGAATTGTGTTGAATTTATAGATTGCTTTGGGTAATATGGACATTTTAATTATATTAATTCTTCCTATCCATGAACATGGTATATGCTTCCATTTATTTGTATCTTCTTCAATTTCTTTCTTCAGTGTCTTATAATTTTCCAAGTATAAATCATTTACATCCTTGGTTAGGTTTATTCCTAGATATTTTATTCTTTTTGAAGCAATTGGGAAAGAGATTGTTTTCTTAATTTCCATTTCTGTCAATTTGTTATTGGCATATAAAAATGCAACTTATTTCTGGATATTAATTTCATATCCTGCTACTTTCCTGAATTCATTTATCAGTTCTAGTAGTTTTTTTGTGGAATCTTTGGGGTTCTATATGTACAGTATCATGTTATCTGCAAATAAAGACAGTTTTACTGCTTCCTTTCCAATTTGGATGCCTTTTTATTTCTTGTTGTCTGATTGCTATGGCTAGGACTTTCTGTACTATGTTGAATAAGAGAGGTGAAAGTGAATATCCATGTCTTGTTCCCAATCTTAAGGGCAATGCTTATGGTATTTGAGCATTGAGTATGATGCTGGCAGTGGGTTTATCACGTATGGACTTTATTATGTTTAGGTATGTTCCCACTTTGCTGAGAGTTTTTATCATGAATGGGTGCAGAATTTTATCAAATGCTTTTTCTGCATCTTTTGATATGATCATGTGGTTTTTACCCTTCATTTTGTTTACGTGGTGAATCACATTTATTGATTTGTGAATGTTTTACCAACCTTGCATTCCCAGAATAAATCCTACTTGATCATGGTCTATGATCTTTTAATTCATTGCTATATTTGGTTTGCTAATGTTTTGTTGACAATTTTAGCATTTATGTTCATCAAGGATATAAGCCTCTAATTTCTTTCTGTGTAGTGTCTTTATCTAGTTTTGGAATTAGGATCATGCTGGCCTCATAAAATGAGTTTGGGAGTTTTCCTGCCTCTTGAATTTTGTGAAATAGTTTGATAAGGAGAGGTGTAAGTTCTTCTCAGAATGTTTGGTATAATCACTGTAAAGCCATCTGGACCAGGACATTTGTTTGTTGGGAATTTTTTGATTACTGATTCAATTTCAGTAGGTGTAATCTGTCTATTCAGATTCTCTGATTCTTCCCGATTTAGTTTTGGAAGATTGTATATTTCTAGGAATTTATTTTCATCCATATTGTCTAGTTTGTTGGCATATAGTTGCTTATAATATATCTTACAATCCTTTGTATTTCCTCGGTGTCAGTTGTTATTTCTCCTTTATCATTTCTGATTTTATTTATTTGGATCCTCTCTCTTTTTTTCTTGATGAGTCTGATTACAGGTTTGTCAATCTTTTTATCATTTCAAAGAATTAGCTCTTGGCCCTGGCTGGTGTGGCTCAATGGATTGAGTGCTGGCCTGCAAACTGAAGAGTCAATGGTTCAATTCCCAGTCTATGGCATACGCCTGACTTGCAGGCCAGGTCCCCAGTAGGGAGCATGTGAGAGGCAACCACACATTGATGTTTCTCTCTCTCTTCCTCTCCCTCCATTGCCCTCTTTAAAAGTAAATAAATAAAATATATTTTTTAAAAGAACTAGCTCTGGGATACATTGATCTTTTGTATTTCTTTTAGATTCTGTTTTATTTATTTCTGCTCTGATCTTTATTATTTCCGCCATCTACTCACTTTGGGCTTTATTTGTTGTTCTTTTTCAAGTTCTCTTATGTGTAAAGTTAGATGGTTTATTCGAGGTTTTTCTTGTTTTTTTTTGAGAGAGGCCTGTAACACGATGAATTTCCCTTTTAAGACTACTTTCCCAGTGTCCCACAGATTTTAGATTGTTGTGTACTCATTTTCATTTGTTTCAAGGTATCTTTTGGTTTCTTCCTTGATCTCATTGTTGACCCATTCGTTGTTTAATAACATGTTATTTAGCTTCCATGTTTTTGTGTGTGTTTTCAGTGTTCTTGTGATTGATTTCTACTTTCACAGCATTATGGTCAGAGAAGGTATGTGATATGATTTCAATCCTCTTAAATTTATTGAGACTTGTTTTGTGTCCTAACATGTGGTCTATCTTAGAAAACATCCCATGTCCACTTGAAAAGTATATATATTCTGCTGCTATGGTGTGAAATATTCTGGAGACATCAATTAAATCCATTCAATCTAATGTGCTGTTTAAAGCCACTCTCTCCTTGTTGATTTTCTACCTGGAAGTTCTATCCATTGAACTTCCTGAGATTTTATTGGAGTATTAAAATCTCTGATTATGACTATATTTTTGTTGATGTCTCCCTGTATGTCCATCAAGATTTGCTTCATTAAGTGAAGTAAATTCACATATTTAGGTGACAGCCTAATTGGTGCTGCCTTGTAGGTAATTACCTGCTTTTCCCTTGTGGCTTTTAGGATCCTCTCCTTGTCTTTAAGGCTTGTCATTTTAATTATGATGTGTCTCCATATAGGCCTCTGGGTCCAATTTGTTTGGGACTCTCTGAGCTCCCTGGACTTGTGTTCCTTTTTCTTCTCCAGATGAGGGGCGTTTTTGGTCATTATTTCTTCAGATACATTTTCTATCCCTTGCTCACTCTCTTCTCCTTTTGGTATTCCCATGATGCAGATGTTGTTACACTTCATGTTGTCCAAAATGTTTCTTAAGCTCTCCTAATTTTTAAAATATTTTATTTATTTATTTTTAGAGAGAGGGGGAGGGAAGGAGAAAGAGTGGGAGAGAAACATCAATGTGTGGTTGCCTCTCATATGTCCCCTACTGGGGACCTGGCCTGCAACCCAGGCATGTGCGCTGACTGGGAATCGAACCAGGGACCCTTGGCTTCACAGGCCCATGCTCAATCCACTGACCTACACCAGCCAGGGCTCTCCTCAAATTTAAAAAAATTCTCTTTTCTTTTTGCTACTCTGTGTGGGTGTTTTTTTCTGCTTTGTCTTCAAATCACGGATTCACTCCTCTCCCTCATGGAGCCTGTTTATTTCTTCCAGTGTATTGTTTATTTCATATATTTCTGGCTGGTCCTTTTTTATGGTCTCATGCTATTGAGTATCTTTATAATCGTTACTCTAAACTTTCTATCTGATAAATTTCTTGCATCCATTTCATCTAGTTCTTCTTCTGGGGAATTCTTGTTCTTTCGTTTGGGGTCTGTTTCTTTGTCTTCCCACTTTGGCTGCTTATTTGTGTTTTCCACCTTAGCTGTTAAACTAATCGGCTGTTTCAGCTGATTGGTTATTAATTTAATCAGGCTGTGATCCGCAGCCTGGCTTAAGCACCACAGGGTGGGAAAGAGTAATTCCTGCAGGTGGGGCTATTGCTTCCCCTCAGGCTGATGCCACTTGAAGAGGAGTGCTTTGCCTGTAACAGCTGGCTTCTGCAGTATGGAGAATGACTCAGCATTGGGATCCTGGCAGCTGTTCCTTCAGTTCTCTACCCAGAGGCACCAACCCCAGACTCTCCTCAAGCATCTCTAGTTCACTCTGTCCTCCTCCTGCCAGAGCCCAGAGTAAGTGGCTACAAACAAAATTTTGTGAGTTGGCCTTTAATAGGCTTTCTGAGTCTCCAGCCAGCTCTCCCTGACAGAGAGAAACTCTACTGCTTTTCACAGTTAGATGTTATCTAGGTTCCTATCTGGCTCTGGTGCTATAGGCTGAGGAGCCCAGCTTGGAGTTTAGACCCAACACTTTTCAGGGGAACACTCCTGGCTGCTGAAATATCCCCCTAGAACTTCAGCTGCCACCTGTGGGAGCCCAGCCAGCCCTCTCATGCCTCCTCCACTCTCCCTACCAGTCTTGTTGTGGTGAAGTTGTTTCTTCTGCCTGCCTTTAGTTATAGGGCTTCTCTTCAGCTGGTTTTCAGTTGGTTATTCAGGATGATTTCTCTACAATTTAGTTGTAATGCCAGATTGGTCCTGGAAGGAGGTTAGTGTAGCTTCCACTTACTTCTCCTCTGTCTTGGATCCCCTAAAGAAACCTTCAGGATACATCTTGATCTTGATCTTGGTGGAACTCATTACTTTTTTCTTAATGTGCTGTTTTAACCTGAAGATTTAGTTCTTTCCTTTCAGGAGAATCTCCTTTTACAAACTTTCTGAATAACTTTTGTTTCTTTGTTGTTGTTCTCTTCCCTAGTAACATCTGTTATATGTGTGTTGAATTTTCCTTATTTGTTTTCACATCTATAACTCAGATGTTAGCTAAAGCCTCTTGGCCCATTGAAGATCTAAGTACCATATTTTTCAGATTATAAGATGCACCCCCCAATTTGGGAGGTAGAGGGTGGTGTGTCTTATAGTCTGACTGTAGCTTACCTGGCTTGCTATGCAGGGGGTGGTGGAGGAACAGGGTCACAAGTTATTAAATATTTTACCACAATTTTTGCTTCAAATTTTTCCCCTATTTTCCTCCTCTAAAACTTAGGTGCATCTTATGGTCCAGTGTGTCTTATAGTCCTGAAAATACGGTAAGTGGTTTAGTCCCCAGACAAATTCAGGATCTGTAAATGACCAAAGATTTTACAGCATCAACTAAATCCTGTGTCTTTGTTTCTCTCCATATGCTCATAGATACAAAACTATAAACACACAAAATGACATCCTTTTTTAAAAAATGAATTTTCCCAATAAATCAACTTATGTCAATATTTCGTGATTTTTAGTTTAATTTACTTAAGGTTTGAGAAGACATAAGAAGGGGTTGTATAACAGGACTGTAGCCTGCCATCTCTCTCACTCTGTCTTTATTCCTCCTGCCATTTCTCCTCATCCCCTCCAGCACAGATGGCTGCCTAGTTCCAAATCTGCCCTCCATGTAGTGAAGGGTAACTCTCCTCTTTCTTTAAAACGTTCTTAATTAATAACTTACCAAATATGGAGCTGGAAGTGTGGTGGGGATGGGGATATTAGAACTCATTTTCTACTCTTATAATCTGCTCAAACAAAGGTTTTAGTGACAGGTGCATTCAAGTGTTTAAATGACGTCATCAAGATTATATTTCCTACTCTTCCTCTCAGGTTATGTTTTTTCTTTGGCTTAATTCTCTTCTGATACAAATATGCTCATTATTTGTGGCAGGAAGTATGGCTGCTGGTAGGTCCAAGCCTATATATAACTGTATAATTTATAGTACAAAAACAAGACACTCCCTCTCTTTCCCAATATTCCATATATTAAATCTCTTGGAAGAAATATGATTGGATTTCCTTGAATTGATGCCCAGTTGCAGTGTGTAAACGTGGCTGGGGTATCACGATTGGATGGGGCGGTTAGTGTACCCATCCCCATGGTAATCCTTGGTGATCTGTGAAGACCAATTTCCCAGTGTAAAGAGGAGTGTTGTGGTGAGAAGACAAAAACAACAGATGTCTACCATACCTCACACTCTCTGGTGTCTTCGCTGTGTTCTCTTTCTCTCCTACTGAGGCACGATAGTAAGAAGCTAGGAAAATTCCTTGGCAAGTGGGATTGGGAAAGAGAAAGATGGCTGAACAAACTGGCCAATCAATTTACAGCCAGATACAGAAGGTCACCAAGGTGGAAAGGTGTGAGTGATCAAATCTATGCCTGTATCTTGTCCCCAGGGTGGCCTTTCCTCCCCTGGAATAGCACTGGTCATGCAATTTAGATCCCCTGACCCTTCCTCCCTAGAGATAACGTCTAGGCCTCAGCTGTATTTCAGCGCCAGGCTCAGAAAAGCAACAAAATCAGGTGGGTGATGCCAGGAATAGCTGAGTGGCATTGACCAGTCTGTGAAGTTCACAACCCTGAGAAGAATACACCTAGAAAAGCTGATGAATATTCTATGGAGATCCTCTCCATAGAGAAAACTCTATGGAGTTTAGGGGAGACCTCCTTTAGGGGGTCTGCCTCTATGGAGTTTAGGGGAACTGCCTTTCCCTTCTCCCTGTTCTTCTGCCACACATGTGCACCTCCTAATAAGGGTCCCCATGAGACTTGCAAACAGAGGAGCAATGGGAAGACAGCTCATCCCAGGCTAACCCCTGGAACCTTCCTCCAAGGCCCCCTTTTCTTTGACTCTCCAGTGAGCTGACAGCAGCCCCACCTTGGCTCATTTCTTTCCCATAACATTTCTAGAGAGCAAGGGCAGGCCCACCTGGTCTCTTTTCTGTTTCTTCTTCTATCCTAGGCCCTTCCTTTGTTTTACTGTCTCCAGCTTTAATAGACATACTCTCAAAATCACCTGGACTCCTATTGTGAAATCTTTCCTGCACAAAGTCAAGAACCCACACACTATAGGCTGGCATGAGATAGACCAGCTGTAGACTCAGTCCTTGTCCAATAACACCATGGCTCATCCTGTCTTTAGCTAAGAGTTATTTCCAGGACCTTTCAGAACTTTTTTTATTAAAATGTTGTTGGGGGGGGGGCGAATAAAACAGAAAAATTAAGTAAATTTGAGTACCTAATTGGCTTTATGAAGTGATTTGTGAATCAGGTGCACCCCATCTAGCAACTAGAAGGATGCTCCGAGGGGTTGCACAAAAAAGAAAGATTTTATAAAAAGAAGAGTGGAGCAAGGGAACTACGAATAAATGAAAAGGGAGGATTATTTTTCGAATGGGACATTACCTTTCTCAGGAAAGGGAACACCAAGCATTTTTATTATGCAGGTTGCCTCTTCTTTCTGTGGGAAATAGAAGGAGCCCATGCAACAGATCACTTCACTGGTGCCGACCAGAAAATTCCAGATTGGTTGATTAAGACTATATTTCTAAGAAAAGCTGAAACACCTATTACATCAGGTGTTAAATCTAGGGTTGGTATCATAGACTTTAAGCACAAATGACACCATTTTGGACCTGTGGTGTTATCTTTAACAATACCAGCATTTGTATCCTATTAAAGATTTGGGGAACTGGCATTGTTACTGTGCAGTTATGCAGGGTTCCGCTGCCACCCACTGCCAATAAACTCTGAAGGCCGAGGTTTGGTGAAGAAGGAAAGGGGTTGTTTATTAAAGCTATACAATTTTGGAAGAATAATGAGTTTCTGCCTCAAAGCTTATTTCCTTTAAAACATGCAAAGGTAAATAACCCCTCAACCTCTTGCCCACTCAGTTCAAGGATGCACCTGGAATGCCTTCTCCCATTTAAAAAATATACTGTTCTTTGGGAAAAATAAGTGACCTACCTGGTTCCCCATCACAGTTCAGCTCCAGGTGCCTTTTGGGGTCTGTTCTCACTAGCATCCTTCTCCCAAGCATGCTGCCCTTTTTTCTCTGGCCGCTGCCTGCCGGCCCAGTGTTTTTGTTCCATCCCTCAGACCACCAGCTTACCAGTGCATCCATGTGCTTGGCCAAGCAGGTACAGCTTGTACCACACGGTACAGCATCCTGCAGCTGCTTTTCATGTGGGAGGCACATGGGCTTGTCAGACTATGTGGTCTCTGGGGCCCACAACCCAGGAATATTCTGGCCCCTGACCCCTGACCAGGCTCGCAAGGGGAAGGAAAAAGCACGAGCTTCCACCTGCACCCTCTGTTTTTAAAAGCCCAGCCCCAAATCCTACATGAGGCAGAAATGTCCAGATTCCCAGCCAGTTCCAGCCAATGTCCACCATGCATGTAAGCCCACACTATGTCTCTACCCTTCTCCCCACTACCATGAGTGGGAGGGTTTTGCAGCCTCACAGGGGCACTGCATCTCTATCCAGGGTAGGGTACCATTTTGTTACAAGTGTGTCCTGACTTTTTCAGCCCCCGGAAGGCTCTGTGCAAAGGCTCTGTGCAAACTGTCACGAGCTAGTTAGTTGTTTACTTTTCCCCAGGGATATGGAAGCCTATCAAACCCCAGCTCCAGTTTCAATCCCAGGCTGCCACGCACTTCCCAACCACTCTCAGAGGTCTCTCCCTTCCCCACGGAAGATGGGCTCTTTTGCCAGCTACTGCTTCAAACTGCCATCTTGGAGTTTCCTGCATTATCTCCCTTCTTCAAGAAGTCAGCCTCTCATACCTTGGAGTGGGCCTCTCCCGCCTCCCCCAGTGATCTTGGCCAGACTCTTCTGTTACAGCGTTTTCATCTTTTTTGTGAAAGTTTTTTTTCTCTCAGTAAATTTCAGGGAGAGGCGTTGTGGTAGACAGTTACTTTTATGAAAGGTCTTTTGTTTGTCTTTGTTTTTCTTGCATGTGAAGTATGGGGAAACTAAAAGGCAAATGAGAATGAATAAGAATAAGAAAAAAGGCTGCAGAAAAACAGGCCTTATAAATCTCTGCCTTCCAATGTAAAATTATCGTTGCTGCAGTGGTTCCATATACACATACATGGCTCAGTGAGATACACCGAGGCAAGTCATAATGAGGCAATTCCATCAGTAAAATGTCAGTCATCTAGGTATCTGAGTGACACTAGAGTCGAAGAAATATCTTGCTTTGAAGATGTTTACTGAAAGCATTATACATTCATTGAGTACTTAAGCTTTGTCAGGCATTGTGTTAAATTCTGAGTATAAACATAGGTGATAAAAAGAGACTATGTCTTAACATAAAATCTAGCTATTGGGTTGTATAAATCTTTTACTTCCTTCATATATTTTATTCTTTATTATAAGTGATGATTTTAGAAGACGCTACCATTGTCTTTCTTTCTTTAAAAATAATTTTATTTGTAATGATAGCTACTATTTGGTGAGATCCTATTATGTTATATATACTTTATATACACTGTCTCTAATCCTCTCCAAAACCCTATGAGGTAAGTGACTGCCTTCAAATTGCAGATGAGAACAATGAGGTTTAAAAGGGTTAAGTAAATTCCTCAAGATCAAGGGGCGGAGCCAGGTTTGGAACTCAAATCTCCAGTCTCTTTCTCCCACTGTGTTTTTTTTCCCCCCTCAGGGCTTCTGTTGCATGTTCTCATCTTTGCCTCCCAGGGTAACTGCCTCCTGCTCGCACAGTTTCTCGGTTTGACCGGGTTCATCCTTTGCCAGTGGCTCACAGCATAGTCTCTGGCCTGTGCCTGAGTTGGTGTCCATCCCTGGTCCAATCAGCTGTGGATTCAAATAGGGCCACCTCTTTGTTCTCTGCCTCAGTAGCCACCAAAGGCAGAAGTCCCCTTAGAAGGGGATGCTAATATTATTTCAGGGTAGTAGAACATGCCACTGAAAATGTGTCACTTTGGCATAAGGATTGTTTTGATTATATAAAGACAACTGAGAAGTAAAAAATACATGAAAAGCTCTCTGTTCTCCCATTATTTACCAAAAATCAGGGCATAAATTTATAAAGGTGTCCCTACCTCCTTTCTCAACCAGGAAAAACAGAAGCTAATCACTAGAGACAACTTCTAGACCCTTATCAGCCTGGAGATGACACCAGAGAAATCTATCTAACAAACTTTACTAAATGGCCCTTATCTTTCTTAGTTTCCCCATGTATTTGCCTTCTTACAACTTGCTACCCTTAGAAGCTCAAAGTCATTTTCCTTTGTCTTGTCACTTTCCTACAAAATTATTACTGTTTTCTTAAAATGCCATATAAGCCCAACTTCTAAACACCCTGTCTGAGTTACTATTCATCACTGAGTGCTCCCAGGTGTGTACAGTGCACATGTTAATAACGTTTCTCTTTGTTCTGTCTTGGTAGTCTGATTTGCAGGTCCCGGTCAATGACATTAAGATGGATAGAAGATAAAGATTTTTTCCCCTTCCCTACAGCAGACACACCTGAATGGCATGGTTATATTAATTATTAATTAATTAATATTATTTTATTGAATTTTGTGTCATAGTTGGCAGGGAATTTGCCCAAAATCATCCCACACAGGTGAGAGGGCTAGCCAAAGTCTGAATTAGATGCAATATTGAATCCAAATATGAAAAAAAAGGAATAGGTAAGCAACTATAGTAGATACATAGTCATACTAAGTAAGCATCATGAGTTATATGTAGTCATGTAAAGCATCAAGAGTTATGTTTTCAAAAAAATTTAATGACATGGGGAAATGACCAAAATATACTATGTAAAAAAAAGCAGGATAAAATTTCTAAATGTATCATATATTAAATGAACATAATGTACATTAACACATGATTTAAGAGCACTATGGAGTTAAAATTGAAGAAAGGAAAGAAGGAAGTTGTTTTCCTGGAAAGTACCAATCAAAGGAATTAGAAACAGGAAAGAAAGGCGAGAAAATATTATATGCTTCTCTGCATCAGTGTTGGGGAACAGGGGTCTGGACCAGGTGGCAGACGATCCCAGAGCAGACAGAAACATCATAGGTTCTTGCATTCTGGTAAAAAATTAGGTCACAGAGTTAGCTCCCTCTATTGGCATTCTGCATAGCCAATTTATGACTCTGAAGCTTATCAGGTATTTTGACATAGGGAGGGGCACACTCTCGTGAGTATGACTGTCTTTTTGAGAACATGCCACTATCGTGCTGACATACCAGGCTTGCTGCCTGGGTGACAAAGCAGCCCCTGTTTGGATAATGGAAGACAGTTACTTCATTCACCTCAAAGTTCACCAGGGAAGCTCTGAAACTTCAGAGCAGAGAAAGCAAACCCTAAACTGTGGTCACTTTGCCACAGAAAAAAGAAAACAAACAGGTTCAACCTGAAACTGCCTACCAACCTTTCCCATTTCCTCACCCCCAGAGAATTCTGAGATCATTCAACTAAGGGAACAGCTTTTTGTGTTTGTAACTGACATTTGGCCCAAAGTAAACGCTTATGTGATTTTGTACATAGGTTGGCTCCAAAACACAATGCCTCTACTGTTTGTCCTTAACAGGCACACCCACGTATATTCTGAGGTCAGAGAGGTAGATTTTTGTGGACAAGGAAGGAGTAAATTCCATAAACACAAACTGGGAAATCATTGGTTAGATGGAACCAGGGAAGAAAAGTCTGGGAAAGAAAGCAGACCACAAACTGGATATGAGTCAACAGAGCAACAAAAAATCCACATACACAGGTACACACACACACACACAGTGTTTTAGAATGTTCAATGAAAGCATTGTTTGTAAGACAATTCTACCTCTTCCGTCTACCTCCACTAAAAACACAAGTGGAATACTGTTGCAAATAGAACCACAATGACAGCATGCATGCAGTCTGGAAAACAAACTATAAAGAAAGAGTGATTAAAAGCAAAGCTGTTTCATAGAAGTGCAATAGCAAACGATAAATGTACAATGTTTATAAAGGAGGAAACAGCAAGGTAGATGAGAAGGGAATGATTACAGGGGTTAATTCACACCATCTGCTAGCAGAAGCATAAAGTACAATCAAACTCAAAGATTTCACTTAAGTATTCTAAACTTAAATAGAAAAGTCTCTTCAAATCTGGGATAAACTATCATTAAGCTATCCAGATATAATAGTGGTTAATACTTGTTTTATGACTCCATTTCCCATGCAACCTTCTAAGGGCCTTACATCCATTAGCTTACTTAATCCTCACAGAAACACTATAAAGTGGAAGCTGTTATATCTCTATTTTACAAATGAGAAGCTTGAGGCACAGAAAGGTTAAGTATCTCCATCAAGGTCTTGCTGTTAGTGTCGATGGAAGTTTTTGAACCCAGGAAACCTGACTGTTACCCAAAAGCCTGGAGCTCCAATTTTCACATAGTGCACTCACTCCTTGGCCTTTCTTTTGGAGTTTATTATAATACATCAATTTGCCCAGAAGTCTGGCATAATAATTTTGTATATTACCAATGACTCTGCATTGAAAAGTGTCCCTTTCTTCCTTCCAGCTTCCAACTAGCTTCTAGAAAGATCCTGGAACCCATAAAAAATACTTTTCCACAGTATATCTACTCATCACAAGAATCTCTTAGAATGGACTGATATTTAGTAATTATAATAATGCACGTTTGCATACGATTTTATAAGTACTTACTTTCTTATAAACGTTCTCACTTCTTGCAAAATCCTGACAGCATGTCAAGGCTAGTATTATTCTTCCCATTCTAAAGTGAGATAACTTAAGTCCTGAGAGTTCAGTGACTTGTCCAAGGACATAGAAGTAATGTGTGACAGATCCAGAACTATAGTCATATTCAGTGAGCAGTCCCCCATGCGATGGAAACTCTAGAGACCAGGGAAAGTCTTGGGGACCTTGGGGACCTCTCGCATCACTAATATGGTAGATAATACATAACTCATAATAGATCTTCAGTAGAGAGTGTTGAAAGATTTTGGTAACAAGAAGAATTTTAAAGCTGGTGTAAAATTGGGGCAGTGTCTGCATTCTGCACAGGCACTTAGAAAAGGCCTTCAGTTTATTCTAGGAGGGACCTTTCCTGAGTCCTTTCTGTCCATTGTTCTCAGGGAAGGCTAGCAGGCAAGCAATATGAATGCACCATGTTTCAGAATGGGATGCGATTATAGTTCTGTTTAATGATGTAATGTTTATCAACGTGCCGTCAGTGATGTAAAAGGGGAAGAGTCTTCATTTGGAGCAGAGCTTTAAAAATTTTTTTAATTAGTGATTTTTGTATCCTTTATCTTAATGTGGTAGAGGTGAGATAGTTAAAAAGAGGATGTGGGCCTGGACAACACAGTGATAGGCTGGACAGTAGAGACCAGATGACAAAAGGGGACCCCAAGTGAAAGGGTGTGGCCAATGGATGCCACTAACAGTGACATTAGATAGTCCAGTCTTAAGTTTCCCTTTTCTGCAAAATAGTTCCCTGTGTTGACTTCAAACCTTGGTAAAGTCTGTTAAACATGGCAGCCTTGCCTTACATCCTCTGGGAAATATGTGAAAAGGTTCTGCATGTGGCATAAGAGAGGAAGAGATTAGAAAGCAGTGCTGTGGAAAATGGATATGAAACCACCAGAGGTGAATGACAAAGAAGTCTAGAGGCCTGATGGGAAAAAGATGAGAAATGACAACAAGGACAGAAGTGTGGAAAGGATAAACAACACTCACACAAATGAAGATACTTAGAAATAGTTAGGGAGGTAATGGGACTTGCAGATAAGCAGCATAAGAGCTTCAGGCTGTTTGTGTAGGTTTTCAGTAAGAGTGTTCCCTTGCTACTAGCCATCACATGCTCCACTAGGACTGCAGATAAGCACATTGAAAAGCTGGAGAACCTGGGGAGGAGTCAGGTTACTTTTGTAAAATATCTGAACTTCCATATTTCCTGAATCTTAGAAGACTAACATGGTTAACAAGAAAATGATATTGCCTCACTCTAAAACTGTCTCTGTGGAAGGTGGGGGTTGGTGATCATAGTAAGTTAAGGGAAATGAAACCACAGAAGTAACAGAACTGCAACTATGAGAAAAATGATTTCTGCAAGCAACATATAAATGTTGTTTGTCTGCAAATACAGCTTTGTCCATTTTGATGATTTAGACCATAAAGTGTCCCTCTGCTACAGCCTACCTGGATAGACCACTGTGCCAGCCCAGGGGATTCAGCTTCTGTGGACATTCAATTTTATAAAGAATACAGTATTGGTATCTTAATCATCAAAAACAATCTTTAATCACTTGCATTTGTGAAATAGTTCAGTTTATAACTTTGATATAATCTATTGTTTTAAAAGAAATAAAATAGGACTTCCAGGCAAGATGGAGTCATAGGGAGATACACTTTGCCTCCTCACAAAACCAAAAGAACGACAATAATAAATTTAAAGACAAAAAATAACCAGAAAATTGAACTGTATGGATGTCCAGCAACCAAGGAGTTAAAGAAGAAACGTTCATCCAGGCCAGTAGAAGGGGTAAAGAGCGGCAGCCAAGGTGGAAAGGACATGTGGCAAGGCTGCGGCTGGAAGACCAGGGCTGGTGAGGTGGGGCTGGTGGACCAAGTAAGATGGTGGTGGGAGGAGCAGGCAGTCCCATATTTGTGTGTGGATAAACTAGGAGGAACAACTGGGGAGTGAGACAGACCACGCAACCCAGGTTTCCAGTGTGGGGAAATAAAGCCTCAAAACCTCTGACTGCAAAAACCTGTGGGGATTGAGGCAGTACAAGAAACTCCCAGCCTTGCAGGAGAGTTCATTGGAGAGACCCAAAGGGTCCTGGAACATACACAAAACCACCCACCTGGAAATCAGCACCAGAAGGGCCCAATTTGCTTATGGGTAGCAAAGGAAGTGATTGAAAGCCAGCAGAGAGCTGAGCAAGCAGCATTGTTCCCTCTCAGACCCTTCCCTCACATACAGCACCACAATGCAGAGACGTGGGTTGCCCTGCCCTAGTGAATACCTAAGGCTCCTCCCCTTACTATGTAACAGGCATGTCAAGACAAAAAAAAATGGCCCAAATGAGAGAACAGATCAAAGCTCCAGAAAAAATACAACTAAGTGATGAAGAGAGAGCCAATCTGTCAGATACACAGTTCAAAACACTGGTAAACAGGATGCTCAAAGAAATGGTTGAGTATGTTTGCAAAATTGAGATAAAAGTGAAGGCTATGAAAAGTGAAATAAGAGAAAATTCATGGAACCAACAGTGAAGGGAAGAAAATCAGGACTCAAATCAACAGTTTGGAGAAGAAGGAAGAAATAAGCATTCAACCAGAACAGAATGAAGAAGCAAGAATTCAAAAAAAATGAGGAGAGGCTTAGGAAACCTCCAGGACAACTTTAAGCTTTCCAATATCTGAATCATAGGGGTGCCAGAAGGAGAAAAGGAAGAGCAAGAAATTGAAGACTTATTTGAAAACATAATGAAGGAGAACTTCCCTAATCTGGCAAAGGAAATAGACTTCCAGGAAGTCCAGGAAGCTCAGAGAGTCCCAAAGAAGTTGGACCCAAGGAAGTACACACCAAGACACATCATAATCATATTACCCAAGATTAAAGAGAAGGAGAGAATCTTAAAAGCAGCAAAAGAAAAGGAGACAGTTGTCTACAAAGGAGTTCCCATAAGGCTATCAGCTGATTTCTCAAAAGAAACCTTGCAAGAAAGAAGGAGCTGGAAAGAAGTATTCAGAGTCATGAAAGGCAAGGACCTACATCCAAGATTACTCTATCCAGCAAAACTATCATTTAGAATGGAAGGGCAGAGAAAGTGCTTCCTATATAAGGTCAAATTATAGGAAGTTCATCATCACCAATCCCTTATTATATGAAATCTTAAAGGGATTTATCTAAGAAAAAGAAGAAGATAAAAAGTGACAACAAACTTACAACTATCAACAAGCAAGCCTAAAAAAACAAAAACAAAAACAAAAATGAACTAAGCAAGCAACTAGAACAGGAAGAGATTCACAGAAATAGAGATCTCATGGAAGGTTATCAGTGGGGAGGAGGACAGGGAAGAATGGAAAAAAAGGAATGGGGAATAAGAACCACAAATTGTAGCTACAAAATAGGCAGGGGGAGGTCTATTTTGTTAAGAATATTTGGTTATGAATACATTGCAAAATGGAGAAGCAAAAGAACTTATATGTATAACCAATGGACATGAACTAAGGTAGGGGAATGATGGTGGGAGGGGATACAGGGCAGAGGGAAATAAAGGGGAGAAAAAAATGGGACAACTATAATAGCATAATCAATAAAATATATTTTAAAAATAAAATAAATAAAAGTTAATTTTAATTTCCAAATGAAATAAAACACTATTACACAGTAGGTAAACTAATTTTAATGGGCAGCCGCACATTTCTGGAATAACCATCAGCGATGAAACAATAGTACTGTAGGTATTTAAGTAACAATAATTAGACTTGACATTCAGATGTGCTCTACACTTACTTTAGTAATTGTTATGCTTCGTAGTCTACAAAGAAGGTAGTACTCTGAAGGTAGTGTTAGCATTCTAAAAGACCTAGTTTTTATCATAATGCATTATTTAATCTTCTGAAATCTCTTCGGGTGAGACTGTTTTAGATGAATGAATGTAGTTCTATTACTTCTACTATGATGACAACTCCTGGGTATATTTTAATGTGTGAAAAAATTTAACTCAAACAAAAATTATCCATTGAAGTGAAATAGTTCAATAATATGATTCTGATACAGATTCAAAATTAATAAATCAGGTTTTCTTCAAAAAAGAATTTATCATCTTTTGGGGGGATATTATATAGATATTTGTGTAAGCTAATTTTGAGAGTTTTTAGCTAACAATACCCTGATTCATTATCAAATGGTTGAAATAGCACACCCGTAGAGAAAGAAACCCAAGTAAGATGGTGTTATGGGTTATGTCACCCCCAAAAGATATGTTGAAGCTTTAACTCCCAGGACCTCAGAATATGACCTTATTAGAAAATCAGGTCATTGAAAACATACACAGGGAGAATGCCATGTGACCACAGAAGCAGAGATTCGATTATACAGCTGCAAACCAAGGAATGCCCAGGACTGCTTTTGATAACCCCAGCTAAGTGAAAGCATGTAACAAATTCTTTTCTAGAGCCTCTGAGAAAGCATGGCCCTGCCAACACTTTATGCCTTGGACTTCTACCCTCCAGAGATGAGAAACAAGGAATTCCTGTTGTTTTAGGCCACCAGATGTGATCATTTGTTATAGCAGCCATAGAAATGAATACAGATGGAAATGGATGTGCCCACCTGTCTTGTAGAATGATGACGTGCAAAGGGCATGGACTGTTGGCTTCAGCAGAAGTGGAAATTAACCCTGACTCAGCCAATTTCTTCCTGTGTACTACACAACATAATTACTTTAGTCTGTTTTCTTAGCAATATGATAGAAATAAGCTCTTCACAAGATTGTTGAGAGATTAATTATTAAATATATGAAAGTTATGAGACACATAGTAGACTTTCAAGAAAGGCTAGTTCCCATCCCTCACATATGAGCACATGTAAGTGTTCCTCATTAATATTCAGTAATGCTGATACTATGTCTCTCCTGAAGAGGAGAAAACCTTCCCAGAAGCCTTCAGCAGATGTCTTCTCCTGTCTTATTGGCTGAAATGGTGTCATGTGCACCTCTAAACAATTGCTGGAAAGTAGAATGGAACCACTGAAGCAGAGGTTGTTAATTGCTCCTGAATATCCATTTTCTTCTTCCTTCCTTTCTATAACAGAATGCCCCCTGAATTTTATCTGGATTCATGATCACCAAGTTAGAAGCCATCTTTCCAGCCTCCCTTGCACTTAAGTATAGCCATATCACTAATTTCTGACCAAAAGGATATGACTGGAGATAATATGGGGAAATTTCTGGATTATCCCTTTAAAAGAAGTTATGAGCTCTCTATTACCTCATGTCTTCCCTTTTGCAAGCATGAAGATTCGGTGGTAGTAAGTCAGCTTCAGACATGAAGGTGAAGGCATTTCCTGGATGACAGAGCAACAGATGGAAGGAACCTGGGACACAAGACATTCTTATGAAGCTGAGCTACCCTACCCGCTTATGCACTTACTAGTCTTGATTTTTATGTGACAGAGAAATAAACTTCTGTCCATTTATTTTGCTCACTGTTGAAGCAGCCAGAGCAATATCCTGATTACTGCAATGGCCGTGCTTCACTTAACCAACAGTTCTCAAAGTATGCTCCCCATACTGGCAGAATAAGTATCACCTAGAAGCTTGTTGGAAATACAAATTTTGGGGCCTCATCCCAGACCTACTGATTCAGAATATCTGTGAATGTTGTCCAGCAATCTGTGCTTTAACAAGCTTTCAGGCCCTTCTGATGCATACCCAAGTTTGAGAGACATGGATTAGCCCAGGCTGGATCCACTTTCTCAGTCTAAAAAGATGGGACTGGCCTCCCCCAGAAATTCATGGCCATGTGAAGAGGGTAAGACACCTGAAAAAACTGGCATCTGTTTAAGTTCTGTTAGGTGTGTTTGGGTTGGATTCTAGGTAGGCAACCAATAATATCTGCCATTATTATATGATGAACATAGTTAAGTGATTTTCAACTCTAGAATTAACCTAAAGATTTACCTAGAGTTTCAGAGCAGAATGTTTAAGTGATGTAGGCCATGGCCATTGACAATATGAAAGCAAGTATGACAGACCGAGTACAGGCATAATTTGGAGATATTGTGGGTTCAATTCCAGACCTCAGCAATAAAGTGAATATCATGACACAGTGAGTTACACAAATTTCTGGGTTTCCCAATTCATATAAAAGCTAAGTTTATACTATACTATAGTCTATTAAGTATGTAGTAGAATTATGTCTAAATAAAAACAATGTTCATACCTTAATTAAAAATACTTTATTGCTAAAATATGCTAACTATCATCAGCCTTCAGCAAGTCATAATCTTTTAGGTAGTGGAGAGTCTTATAAAATTAAGTCTTATAAAAAGCACAATAAAGCAAAATGCAATAAAACAAGAGGAGAGATGAAAGAAAACAGACAGAAAAGAGATAGTGTGGTATTCCAGTCAAGATGATGGAATAAGTAAACACGATTTGCCTCCTCACACAGCCACATGAAAATTACACCTAAACTATACAAAAACCATCACTAAGAACAATCAGAAATCAAGTTGCATGGAAGTCTGATGACTACAGAATTAAGGAAACCCATCCATCCAGACTGGCAGAAGGGACAAAGATGCAGAAGGGGCTAGTCCTACATTCACATGTTGTGGATAAGATTCAGGAGGGATATCTCAGGAACAAGGAGTCCTAGCCCCACACCAGGCCCCCCAACCCAGAGTTTCAGTGCCAGGAAGATAAGGCCCCATAATTTCTGGCTGCAGAAGCCAGCGGGGATTGAGTTGGTGGAAGAAACAACTGGGGTTGCAAGCAGTTCCCTTTAAAGAACCCACACACAGACTTAATCAGACTCACTCCCTCTGAGCTCCAGCACAGGTGTGGCAGCTTGAAAGGCACCAATGGCATACAGGGAAGAAGTGAAATGTCCGGCATCAAGGTGGGAAATGGGGGACAGCTTTCTCCCAGACAGAAAGGTGGGCAGAGGCCATTGTCCCTTTTCTGAGCCTTCTGCCCTCACAGCCACAGAGCAGGCAGGAGGGTGTTGTATTTGAGACTCCATCAACCTGGCTAACATGGTTTGTCCACCCTTCATGATCCTCTGAGACTCCATCTCAACCACCTTATGGACCTACCCAAACTGTAAACGGTGACTCTTCCATATGAATGGCTGGCCTGGGTTCCTGCTTCACAACTTCCTAAATGCTATCAAACTAGCAACAGCCACCCTCAGCAGAAACCCAGCCACTATACCTCTTGCTAAGTGGCCCCAGGCTTAGCACTAGCAGCTGCCAGCCTAGATTCACAGCTCGGCTTTGCCTGGGAATCTACAAGAGTAGCACAAGTAGCAGCCATCTCTGATTCCTTCAGATAGCTCATGAAGGGTGACCCTGGGCAGAGCACAGGTGAGGGCTGACCTTGTCCTGCACCACCTGGGAAACCCAGAGCCTGTGCACCTGTGGACAACTAGAGACCACATTGTAGCACTACCACCTGACCCTGCACACCCGATCCTCCATGGAGGGCAGAGGTTTGTGGTCACTTGTCTCAGCCAGTCCTTGCAGCTGACTGGCCTGGGGAAATCCTTCCCATTTATCTGCCAACAGCAATCAAGGCACAACTACAAAAGGAGGGTGTACTCATCTCACACAAAGGGCACACCTCAAGTACCCAGCTTGGGTGATGGGAAGGAAGGCTGTGCCACTGGACTCTACAGGATACCTACAACATTAGGCCATGCTACCAAGACAGGGAGCCATGGCAGCTCTACCTAATACATAGGAACAAACACAGGGAGACTGCTAACGTGAGGAGACAAAGAAACACAGACCAAATGAAAGAACAGATCAAAACTCCAGAAAAACAACTAAACAAAAGGGAGATAAACATCTATCTCCCTTTGTACTAACCAGAGTACAAAACACTGGTTATAAGAATGCTTAAGGAATGTAGTAAGGACCTCAACAGCATAAAAAAGATCCAGTCAGAAATGAAGGATACAATAATTGAAATAAAGAACAATTTACAGGGAAACAACAGTAGAATGGATGAAACTGAGAATCAAATCAATGATATGGAACATAAAGAAGCAAAAAAAAAGCAACCATTCAGAACAACAAGGAGAAAAAAGAACTCAAAAAATGAGGATAGTGTAAGCAGCCTCTGGGACAACTTCAAGCATTCCAACATTCGCAACATAGGGGTGCCAGAAGGATAACAGAAAGAGTAAGAAATTGGAAATCTATTTGAAAAAAATAATGAAAGAAAATTTCCCTAATTTGGTGAAGGAAATAGACATGCAATTTCAGGAAGCATAGAGAGTCCGGAACAAGATGGATGCAAAGAGGCCCAGTCCAAGACACATCATAATTAAAATGCCAAAGGTTAAAGATTAAGAGAGAGCCTGAAAAGCAACAAGAGAAAAGAAGTTAGTTATCTACAGAAGAGTTCCCATAAAACTGTCAGCTGATTTTTCAAAATAAATTTTTGCAGGCTAGAAGGGACTGGCAAGAAATAATTAAAATCATGAAAAGCAGGGACCTACAGCCAAGATTGCCTTACCCAGCAAAGACATAATTTAGAATCAAAGGGCAAATAAAGAGCTTCCCAGACAAGAAAAAAACTAAAAGAATTAATCATCACCAAACCATTATTGTATGAAATATTAAAGGGACTTACTTAAGAAAAAGAATAAGATCAAATCTATGAACAATGAAAAAGCTGTGAACAATAGAATTATACAATAGAACAGCATTAAATACATATGTATCAACAACTAAATCTAAAAAAACACGCTAAGCAAATAAGAACAGAGACAGAATCATGGATACAGAGAGCATTTTGATGGTTGCCATATGGGATGGGGGTATAGGGGAATGGGTAAAGAGGTGAGGGGATTAGTTACAGAATAGCCATGCAGATGTAAATTACAGTACAGGAAATGGAGTAGCCAAAGAACTTACTGTATTTTCAGACTATAAGACATACTTCTTTTCCCAAATTTGGGAGGAATAATGGTTGTTAATGCTGCTGTTGAGTTCTGTTTACATTTACATTGGTGAAATATTGTTATTTATGTTATTAAATATTTTACCACATTTTTTGCTTCAAAAACTTTTTTCCTATTTTCATCCTCTAAAACCCAGGTGTGTCTTATGGTCTGAAAAATACGGTATACACATGACCCATGGACATGAACAATGGTGAGGGGATTGCTTGAGAGCTGGGGGGATGCTGGGTGGAGGGAGACAAAGGGTGAAAAATTGGGACTACTATAATAGCATAATCAATAAGTTAATTTATACAGAACCAAAAAAAGAGATAATGTCAACTGACATAGCAGGAAAAGAAACTGCTAATTCAAAATTATGAGTGTAACCAAGAGAAGAATTCAAAATGAGAACATAACTCCATTGGGAAAAGCAATGGGAAGAAGTAGAATTGAGCCAAATCTTTACCATTCGTAGTAGAACGTCAACAGACAATTTCAGAAAATACTACATCAAGAAAGAGCAATTCTAACATATATTTAAAGACATGAGGCAAGCACCATATAAATAAAATGGAATGGCTAGAATAGTTAAATAGAGTTTTTCCTGCCCTGGCTGGTGTGGCTAAGTGGATTGAGCGCCAGCCTTCAAACCAAAGAGTCACTGGTTTGATTCCCAATCAGGGCACGTGCCTGGGTTTCAGACCAGGTCCCCAGTTGCTGGTGCACTACAGGCAACCACACATTGATACTTCTCTCCCTCTCTTTCTCCCTCCCTTCCCCTCTCTCTAAAAATAAATAAATAAAATATTTTTAAAAATAAAGAAATTTTCCTCTTAGAGCAGGGGCTGCTTTTCATTATTAGTCCTTCTTTACAATTTGATTTTTTTAACTCAAGAAATGCATTCCTATGATGAAGCGTTTATAATTATCTTTTCAGAGGGAGGATACACAAAGTGGGACAGAGTCCTCCTACAAAGAGTTTCTCTGTAAAACTGCCTTGTCTGAGAGTGGAGTCACCAGAATGTGTGCAGAGTCCCAGACAAACCTGTCTTGTGAGGCAACCTTAAAAATGGTTGGATTGAGACAAAGTTTCTGACAAAAAAAACAACAACCCTCTCCTCATTGGCATAATCCTCTGGATAACTGTACAGAGAGCACAGGGGGCATGAGGGAAAAAGGACCAGCTCAGCATGGCCTGTTGACGTTCTTGTTGTTCGCCTTTTGTGGAATTGCCCCCTCGACCACCCCTGCCTTCTTATTCAGAAATGGTGCACACAGCCACCACGGGTAAGGGATATTTACACTGGAAGAATCAAAATCATTAGCCTCTCAATTCTAATCAGAGAACTATGTGTTTGTGTCACAAAAAGTCATACTTTATCAATCTATTGGCCCCAAAGCACTTTTCCAGACAGTAATGGTAATATATTGTAAGAGGATAGATTAAACCGTGTCTATGCCTTTAAATTTAGCTGGTATATTTCCTCCTACCATACTGTCATTTTTGTGATTTACTCTGTGCCCCAAATTACTGGTCCCACAAGTTGATGTCAGGCTCTTTGTTTTCAACACCAAGTCATTATGGCTGGAAATGGGGGTGGTTGAAGTGGTTTGGGAGTAGTGTACATAGGGTAGTGGTTTTCAGTGGAGCCCAAGGGTGCTGCAGAGACGCCTTCATGGAGGTGCCCCAGGGAGTGGGAGGGAGTGGCTAGCACGTTGGATCCCACCTCACTCCCAGTTAATCAGACAGTGCTGCTATCCTGTCTTATATTTTGGGAAGAGGAAGGTTTCAGAAATACCTCCCTGAAAATCACTGTGAAATAAACACTGGGCTAGCACTCTGAAGGCCTGGTTTGTCTCTTTATTTTTCTCATCTACTTGATAGCTCTACAACCATGAAGGATCATGTTACCTCTTCGCTTCTATTTCCTCGCTTGTAAAAAGGAAATAATGGTGTTATTTTCCTACATCACAAGATTGACTCTTTGAATCAGATTTAAAAAGTAAATCCTAGATTATTATTAAAACAAAAAGGATTATTACCTAGAATAGAGAAAAGCACAATCTCAGAAGATTTCATTTAATTTGGCTAAATATTGATGGAAGACAACATACTTTTATAGATTGGTCAGAAAAACTATGAATAATTATTATGTGGCAGCAGCTTTTTTAAATTATTTTTTTCTTTTGAATGCTCTTTTCCCCCAATTTGTATTAAATTGCACATATAAAAGAAACCTGTAGTAACCAATTGAGTAACTACTTCTTTCTGCATTTGATTCTCTAACTGTAATGGGGTGCTGAGCTAGAGGTCCCCCAAACAGAAATAGCCCCACACTCTTGCTTGAGGGGTGGGGGAAGCAGAGCAGGGCCATCAGGAGTTACTTTGCATGTCTAAAGAACTTTGCCAGTTTTAGTAATGCTTAGCGCCTGCTCAGAGCCAAGGAGATGGGTGGGACTTTAACTTGTGATGTAGCAGGAGGGCCTTGCTTCACCTGTGAGAGAGGCTTGGGGGTGGCTCCTACTTCATGGGGCCCTGTGTACCTGGACGAACAATGGCAGCTCAGAAAGGCAGAAGACATCAGGCTACTTAGTAACCCAGTGTGGGCGGAATTGGAAATGGGGTTACTGAGGAAGATCCACACCAGGATTCAAACCCAAGTGCAGAGCAGCCATAGGGCTCTTGACCACACAGCTTAGAGCAGAGCAGAAAAGCAGGACGTAGCAGCTGTGCAGGATTTTGGCCACGTGTTTTGAAAGGATGCAGGACACCCGATGGCCCACCATGAGGATGCGGTTTTGGATTAAGAGCTGGAGTCTAGCTGGCAGAACAGAGACAACTGGAAAAACCCAGAATACAGATGGGAATCTGCCCAGCTAAGCTACAGACTTCTATTTCTTTTTCAGAGAGACAGTAGCTATGACTGGTTTGGCAAGGGGAGGCCTGTGTATTTGTGGGTATTTTTTGTTTCTACAGAGCATGGAATTTAATGGCAGAATTCTGCCATTATTCTAAACCTGTATAACTTTTGAATAAATAGTTCCCTTCCTTTGCATAAGACTCTGTCTGGCATTGGGAGTTGTGGTTCTTATTGGCCATGGGCAATGGAACCCAGTGGTTCTGCTACATAAGGACAGTGACAAGCATCCTGAAATCTAAGAGCTGTGTGTGGGCCCCCAGCTCCTGAAGGCCCACATAAGTTTTTTATTTTTTAATTTTTTATAGTTTTTTATTGTATTTTTTCCATTACCATTTATCTCCCTTATACCCTCTTCCACCTCCACCTACCCTCCTCCCCTCCAAGGCCCACGTTATTTTAAATGCAGCTTTTCAATTCCTGTAATACAGAGGAAATAGGATGCAGCAAGGTCATAAAATTACACAACTCAGATGTGCAAAAAAATCTTGAGTTTTTTCCCCTGTGATTGCTCATTTACAGGCACACCTCCCTTTGCCACATCCACCCTTCTTGACTTCTCAGGTATCGGGGGAAAGCTCCTTTACAGTACTTCCATTTATTTAGTTCCTTTACAATATTTCCACTTCTTTCCATTTATACAGGTATGTTTCAGGGTAAATATTTGTTCCAAAGTTCAACATTTGGGCTGATTAAAATCTTTATTGAGTGGAGTAAATGTCTTTAGATAAAGTATCCCCTAAATGTAGTCTCATCCTTTCTTCCTTGATCTGGGAGATGGGCAGGACTTACATATCCTCTTGGTGCCTGGGAGATAAAAACATGCTTGGGTGGTGCAGTATCCAGGCTTCTTCTGAGCCCAGAGGCAATGTCCCATGTCTGCTTGGTGAAGTGTGCTGCTGGAGTAATTTATAGCTTGGTCAGTACCCAGGGGGCTCTCTCTCTGAGCTATGCCATGCCTCTCACCCTGGCCCTTGCCCAATGGGTCCACCCAAGCCTCTGCTGCCAGGTGTCCTTACCCTTGCCCCCTTGGGACACCGGGAACCCCTTGGTTCTCAAGTCAACCACTTCTGTGTCTTCCCCAATCATGAGACATCCGTTTGGAAGCTTCTGGGTCTGGTGATACTTTTTGGGAACCGGGAACAGCTTGGGAAACCATACTCCATTCTCCTCTGTCCCAACCATAGTGTGTGACCTGTCTTCAGCCACCCCCCAAAACCAGAACATGTCTAACCAGCCATGCTCTTCCCTCTGGCTCCTCTTTCTCTTTGCTAGGGCCCTAAGAAGGACAGACTTTGCCTCTCTGCTTCCTGTCTTAAAGTACTTTCTCCTTCATTATATCTTTTTTCTTCTGGAGATGATTTCTGCCCTTGCCTCAGGATGGAAAGGGCTCAGGGAATAGAAACTAGCTTATCATAAGGAAATATAGCCAGGAATAGTTCAAAAGCATTTCAGAGGCCTCTAGAAAAACAGTAATATGCCTCAGCTGGGAAAGACCTGTGGCAGAGATCAGCCTGCACAGATGGAGGTAGGTACTTGGGTTCTGCAGCAGGCTCCCCCTGCCCTTGTCCCCCTGCCCATTCTGGAAGATTGTAGTTTCATTCTCTTATTCAAGTTACTATTTTTCCTTCAGTACCTTTTGGGGTTTTCTTTCAGAGTCTAGTGTATTTTTTATCAAGACTATTTTTAAGAGTTTTATGACAGTTTTTTCTACTATAAGTGAGACTTTCAGCTCTAGCCAGTGTGGCTCAGTGGATTGAGTGCCAGCCTGCAAACTGAAAGGTCGTTGGTTCATTTCCAGTCAGGGCACAGGCCTGGGTTGTGTGGGCCAGGACCCCAGTTGGGGGCATGTGAGAGGCCATTTGATGTTTCTCACCCTCTCTTTCTCCCTCCCTTCCCTTCTCTTTAAAAATAAAATAAATAAAATCTTTTAAAAAATAAAAAGAATAAGTAATAAAATTATGGTAGTATCATGCAGTTGCCAGATGGTAGGCACTATGCTATGTATTACATGTATTTTCCTCTTGTATCTTTATAGTAATTCTATAAGTTAATTATCATTATTATCCTAATTGATAGATGAAATAACTGAAGTTCAGCAAGATTAAGTACTGGTAACTTGCCCAAGGTCACACAGTTTATTGCTGAGCACTTATTAATTGTCTTAGGTTTTCTAGATGCATAATCATGTATATAACTCATACAAAATGATAATTTTGTCTGCTCCTTTCCAAAGGTGCTGCACAAAATTATAGTAAAATGTTAAATAATACTTACAGTCTCTTAAATACTATCAGAGACGTGAGTATATGATACTGTAGTCAAATGCAGTAATGGCAACAATAATCTCTAACACTTATTGTGCGTCTGGACAGTCTGAATCTACAATCAGTGCTCTCATCTTCATTATGAAATCAGGAATTACTCTAGCCTTTTTTAGCATGTTCCGTGCCATTCTTGCATGATCCATATGCTTCAAACTTTCTCCTCTACCACCTACTCTAAGTTTCCTGGCTTTGAAGCCAGGCTTCATCTCTATGTCAGGCCCAATCAGATTGGTGATCATGTTCACCTTGGATCTTATCTGATATGTTCTCATAACTGCTTCCAATAATGGCCTCTTGGCTCTACCAGTGCAATTAAATACAAGGGTGGTTAATCTCCACGTCCTTTTTAGGCCTCAGGGCCCCATTCCATTTCAGTCCAGAGTTTCCTTTTACCACCATACCCCACTGAAGTCACTCCCTACTTCACTTTAAAATATCTTTAAAAATAAAAAAAATGAGGAATTGGCAAGAATTTTTGTTAAATAAAACCCCACAATACCTAATGCAGAAAGGCTAAGGAGAAAGAATATACACTACCCATCTATATTCTTTCTGAAGGGCAATTTGAAAATGCACGCAAAAAACATCAGAATTTTGTATATTCCTCTACCCAGGAATCTCGCTAGTTGGAACTTATCCTAAGCAAGTCATCATGGATGAATACAAATATATTTTTACAAAAACATTTATTTGAATATTATTTATGACGATTAAAATTTTGTAGCAATCTAAATATCCAGCCATGGGTAGTTTGTTAAATAAACTATACCACATCAAGAGAAATATCCCATAAATGGAAAAGGCCATGATACACAGTGATAGGTGAAAGATATCACATCTCAACATATAGAGTATAAGCTCATTTTTGTTTATGAAATATATCTATTTATATATAACCAGATTGTAAATCTCTCTCATATGTATATATCTAGCTATCTAATTACTATGGAAATCACCACAGAAAAACAGAATGTATAACCCCAAATAGTTGTCTTTTGATGGTGTTATTTTTTTATTACAATTTTTTAGATCCTCACCCAAGGATATGTTTATTGATTTTAGAGAGAAACATTGATGTGAGAGACAGACATCAATCAGCTAGCTGCCTCCTGCATGTGCCCTGACTGAGGATTGAATGCACAACCTACTGGCCCTGAACAAATGTGTGCATGGCCCAACCAGGAATCAAACTCATGACCTTTTGGCATATGGGATGATGCTCCAATCAACTGAGCCACTCAGCCAGGGTTTGATGGTGTTATTTTTAAAAATTTTTAATAAGAATTTTTTCCTACTATAAATGTGACTTTTCCCCATCATATTTTAGTTGTTTGTCAATGGTATACTGAAATTTACTGATTTAAAAAAATTGTTCTAGAGCTGATATGGTAAAATAACAATAATAAGTAATAAAATTTTGGTAGTATTGTGCAGTTAGGTTGTAGGCAAAGAGGCATAAAGTATAGGGCTCAAAGAAGTTAGACGGTTAAATCTCAAACTGTCTAGAAATGAATGGTCCAGCGTTACCATGAAGCTGTATCCCACGAAGTTATTCAGGGATTCAGATTTCCTTTACCTTGTGCTGTTGTTACCGAGGTTAGTGTCCTTTCACACAGTAGATGCTGGCTCACCTCCACATCCCCATAATAGCCCACAGAAGAGTCCAGGCCAAGTAGATTTGTCATTAAGGGAATTACCCGATGAATTTGCACACTTCATCTTCACCCACCCTGAGCTTTATCCTATTCACATGACCACACCAGACTGCAAGGCAGGCTAAGATCCAGAGTTTCCAGCTGTCAGTCATATAAACATATTCAGCTAAAATTTAGGGTGGAGGGATTATTACTAAAAGGAAGAAGGAGAATGAATAGTTGGGATCAATTAATAGATTCTTTCTTAAAATACATTTTATTGATTATGCTATTACAATTGTCTCACTTTTTTCTTCCCTTTAATTCCCTCTGCCCTGTACCCGCCCTCCCATCAGCATTCCCCCACCTTAGTTCACATCCATGGGTCATACATGTAAGTCCTTTGGCTTATCCATTTTCCATACTATTTTTAACCTCCCCCTGTCTATTTTGTACCTACCATTTATGCCTCTTATTCCTTGTACCTTTTCCTCCATTCTCTCCTCTCTCCCTCCCTGTTGATAAGCCTCCATATGATCTCCATGTCTGTGAATCTGTTCCTGTTCTAGTTGTTTGCTTAGTTCATTTTTGGTTTTGGTTTTGTTTTTTTCGGTTTGGTTGTTGATAGTTGTGACTTTGTTGTCATTTTACTGTTCGTATTTTTGATCTTTGTCTTTTTCTTAGGTAAGTCCCCAATTAATAGATTCTTTCCTCAGATATTATAAAGCTAAAATATTTAATACTATGACACTGGTATAAGAATAAATAAAATAATGGAGTAGATTAGGAAAACCAGAAACAGGCTCAAATTCATATGAAATTTTAGCATATAAAAAAGTCAACTTTTCAAATTAGGAATTTGAAAAGAGAATTAATCAATAACTTTGAAAACTAGATAACTATTTGAAAATAACAAAATTAGATTAAATAACAAAATGCATCCCAGATGTCTTAAAGACTTAAAATGCTATAGGGAAATACCGATGAAAGCGGTGATCAGACTGTAACTTGCGCTTTAGTTGGTGCCCCATTCCACAGTTCTCTGGACTATATTGAGCTTAATTACCTCTTCACTGACCTTCAGTAACCAGAACTGCAAATCATATACCACATGTAAAGGACAGTGATTATCTTAGGTCAGGAGAATGTTTTCTACTTTTTTTTTATTTGTTTGTTGGTATACCCTTTCTTTGAAGTGGTCTTTTTTAGGTTGATCTTACATGTTTCTAAGTGTAATGCATAAAACCAATAATCCATGTGATGACTTCTAATTCCCATCCCAAATTCCTCTATATGTGTAACTGATTGTGTTTGCCATATATAAAAATTAGTCTTCAATTCAACAACAAAAAAATAAATTGATTAGAAAATAGACAAATAATTTGAATAGCCATTTCCCTGAAGATGATTTACAAATAGCCAACAATATGAAAAGCTGCTTAACATCATTAATCATTAGATACATGCAAATCAAAACCACAATGAAATAGCACTTCACACATCCTACTTATTGATAAGAGGATGGCTACAATTGAAAAACCGAAAAAAAATAAAACAAAAAGTGTTGGCAAGAATGTAGAGAAACTGGAACATTTGTGCACTGTGACTGAGAATATAGCTGCCATGGGAAAGAGTATGGTGGTTCCTCAAAAAATTAATAAAAACGGAACTACCATATAACCACTTCTGAAACACATACTATAGGATTCCACTCATATGAAGTATCTAAAATAGTTAAATTCATAGAAACAGGAAGTAGAATGATGGTTAACAGAGGCTGAAGGGCCAGGGAAATGTGGAGTTATCATTTAATAGATACAGAATTTCAGTTTTGCAAGA
>PVKM010002973.1:0-22138 GCA_004027735.1 Carollia perspicillata
CCACATTTTTATTTGTGCTGTACTCATTGTATCATCCCCAAAAGCCTTCTGAATCATGTGAATAGTTTCCACAGAGGAATGTTCAAGCTTAATGCAAAATTTGATGCACATTCATTGCTCTACTCGCTCAGTCATTTTGAATGTGACGTCACACAGAACACATGCTCATTCCACAGCATCTACCACGCCCACTGACTAGTACAGTGAAGTTGTCATTGTTCACATATGCACTTTCCAGTTCACTCTCCTTGGCTTCCAGGTTACCGCGAGGTCACCCAAACTGTTCTCATTATATTAATAAAGGGAGAATTTTTTTCTGGACAGACATCTGTGTGTGTGTGTGTGTATAGAGAGAGGTGACAATAAATGTTAAATGTAAAAATTCATAAGTGTGTGAAAACTATATAGGAATTTTCCATACTATTTCTATGAGCATGAACTTATTTCAAATGAAAATATTTTAAATATTGTTTTAAATGTTATTTATAAGTATGTAGCAAATGACACAATAATGTTGCAAATAATACTATGATAATGATTAAATATGATAAAACTAAAAAAATATAACATGAAGACAATAAATTGTAGTTCTCTTCACAAAAATCTTTATATTTTTTAGACTAGTTTAAAAGTAGCCATAGATGACTAGAAATTGGGTCTTTTTTAATAAATCCATATCTCTTTCTGAGTATATGGTTGATGCTGTTGTGGAAAATGTTTTACCTTTTATTTTTGTCAATTGTAATGAGATTTTCATGTACCCTTTGTCATCCAGAGATCAACTGATGTATCATCTCAAACACAATAAATATACTCTTGAAGGCAAGACAAAATTCTAAGGGTTTTTATAGTAGCTTTTTAAAATATGAAATCTGAAAAACTATGTTGTAATTACTCCTTTACATATTTATAACCTCATGAGAGCTTACTTATCCTTCCATGAATGCACATGCCCAGCTCATATCTAGCACATAATAACCCAGTTATAATTTCTGAATAAAGATATCAATCCCAGTTTATCTGAATTAAAATATATAGTTTTCATTCTGCATTCTTTTCTAGTTTTCAAATGTTTTAATTGCAAAAGTGGAAAGGTAACTAAGACCTTAAGATTCAACTCAATATCTGTTCTTTAGGCATATTTACTGTACAATGCATTCACTTACTATCTCTGTGGAGTCCTACATACAGAAGAGATTTGGCATACACATAATGAATATTTTATCATGACTTTGCCTATAAGTTGAAAGTGGGAACATTTTTTTAAAGATTAGATTTCCTCTTTTAAAATACTGAAGAAAATTATGAATAAGGGAATTATACATTTTTATGGCCCAAACAAAACGTGTTCACAGATTTTATTTTCTACCATTTGGAATATGTTGTTCCTGAAGGCCGACAAGGTCAAGCTCATCATTTTCATAAACGTAATACTGCGAATTTCACAAAAGGTAAAACTTCTTTTACTTAATGTAATTAACAGGTGATGGTGACATGCATAATGCAATTTTCACAAATGAAGGTAAATTTAAGTTCATATTTCTATATTCAAGAAAAATATGAACTAACTCAATAAAGATAAGCAATATTAACCTTAAGGAGTTAATCATCCTAGTGAATGAGGGAAAATAGTGTAATTAGCAATATATGAAGGTAGTCATTAAGGTGAACCAAGGCAAATAATATAGTTTGCAGTATAATGTAAACAAAAACCAAAGTTCCCATAGCAACACAAACTTGTCTCCAATATACACATACTGTATTTTGGATTATTAGTTAGAGTTCTAAATTTATAGTTTCTTTTTAAATCATTTTTTATTGTTATTCTATTACAGTTGTTCCAATTTTTCCCCCTTTGCCCTCCTCCAACCATCACCCCCACCCCTGTTCCCATAGTCAATTCCCACACTGCTGTCCATGTCTGTGGGTCATTCATACATGTTCTTTGTCTAGTCCCTTCCCCTTCTTTCCACCATTACCCTCTCCCCCCACCCCTCTGGTCACTGTCAGTCTTACCCATGTGTGTAGTAATGACACGTCAACATGGTTCTGAGAACAATAAGATTTATATATTCAGATTTAAATGTCTTTAAATCTACAATCTTCTCACTTAATTTCCTATATTGTTGACATCCCCTAAAATTATGTTGACGTTTCAGTTCTATGGAATTACACTTACCTTCTTTGTGGCAATATTTGTAATTAACTTTATTGTTTAAGTTTGAATGGTTTAGGATGCACATCTTTCATGGCTTGTGAAATTGAGTTTTTAAAACTTTGATGATTAAATCTAGAGGTGGTAAATTATAAGGTTATATATATTTTGGGACATCTAATAGCCAGCCCTAAATTATTTCACATAAGCATATAGTAGACAACATAAAATGATGGTGTTTGTTCAGATGGACAATTTTGAGTTACTCTTTTCACAGGAACATTTTTATATTCTACAGCTCTAGCTGAAATAATTCACCCCATTAAAGTTATACCTTTACTCTATTTTTCATCTTCAAAAATAAAATAGGGATGTTTATGTTTTCAACTTAGTATATATAATTTATTCTGTGTTTATATTTTAAAAATAACTCATAACTTAAAACAGCACTGTTTAAATATTTACATTTACATAGTGCTTTATAATCATGTGTATACCAATCCTCATAAAATTTTTGTGAATGGGCCAGGTAGGTGATGATGAGGATTACTTGTATTTTAACTGTATAGAGAAAGAGACAGACATCCCAGATCACACAAAAATAATAAGTCTACCGTACAGTAGTTAGCATACCAACTTAATCTTGGGATAATCTTGTATTTTATTTAATCTTCACATATTTTATTCATCTGTATATAAATCCCTATTTATTTTATTATGAATCAATAATCAAATGTTTAGGATATTCTGGATAATCCTTGAATATTCTGGAAAAATTGAACTTTTCAAGGTTTAAATTATTAACAGATTTTGTTCATTGTAAAATAAAATGAGTTTAAGGATAGGATGGGAATAAAGACAAAAAACTGTACTTGAACAATAATTAAAATTTTTTTTTCAAAAAGAAAAATAAATAAATACATGAGCTTAAAGAGGCTTTAGTTTTACCAATCTCTCCATCCTCAATTTAAAACCTCTCAAATATTTCTCTTTTCAATTATACTATAATAGGGACAAAGGATCAATCTTCAAGTGAAGATTAGTGTGAAGTCTCAAAATTAAAACATTTTGGAATTGAAACTCTCAATGGCACATAACTGAGCATCTGACATATGAGAGATAATATTTTCCTATAATTTAAATAAATGGCATAAAAAGATAAAATCTCACCAAACTTTCCAGAAAGTATATCTTTGCATGCTCTTATTACTTTAAATATATTTACTTAGTGAATATCTATATAAAAAGTCAGAGAAGACAAAAATAAGAATTAGGGTTAAAAATTCCTCTTCAATTAAAAATTAAGCAAAACAAACAGTAGTATGAAGGAGCATAAATTACACTCATATTTTTGCATTTTCTGACACTTAGAGATGTTTTCATTGTGGTGTGACTATAAATGGTTTCATTCATGTTAATATTAAAGTGAAAATACATGTGTCAGGATACAAATTTTAAAACAAAGATGTCCAATTTCAGGGGGGAAATTATCCCTTTTGAAGATAATGATAAATATTCAAGATTTCCTTCATAAAGGTAATATTTTTTTGTCTAAGTCAACATACTTTACCATTTTCAAACTTTTCTCATCATATTTTTGACAGCAGATTTTCCAATTTTGACAGCTCTTTAAAAGTAATTTTAACAGCCGAGTGATTTCTCTTCTAAGCAAAGTCAGATTATGTGAAATGTCAATGTAAAAACTATACACTCTGACACATAATCATTTTTAGTTGAATTTACTTATTAATTTTGCTTGCTATTACTAATAAAACATAAGTGCTTAGCTAATTGTATTACTTTTTGAAATGTTTTAAATGTATTAACTCTGTATCCTTTTTACTATAAAATGTCTCATTTTATCACAATTAGTTATCCTTCCAAAAACGGAGAGGAGGGAGGAGGAGCAGTGCTAGGTAGACGAAAGGTAATTAGGAGACTGAATGAAGGGCTACCGTAAAGCAAAAGTGCATGCCTGCATTGGTCAAACCAGGATGGAGGTGTATCTAAATCCCCTGGAGAACTTTTGCAACTGTATGCATATCCTTTCTTCCCTAATCCACACAGTCCTATCCCCCAAACTCACAGTGCTGAGATTCAGATACACTCCCAGGGCAGGAGAACAGAGAATTCCTGCCAAACTCCCACCTGATTGAAGACCCCTGGAAATAATTTATATAAAAATTTACAATTTTCTGCCTTGGTTGGTGTAGCTCAGTGGATTGAGCGCAGGCCTAAGAACCAAAAGCTTCTTTAACTTAGTACAATGATTTCAGTTATTCATTGATGCTATAACATGCATTGGGACTTCATTTATTTGTATTGCCAAATAATATATTTTATATAAATATTGAACATTTTGTTTGTCTATCAGTAGATAGAAATTTGGGTTGTTTTCACCTTTTGGCTATTATAATTAATATTGTTATGATTATTTGTATAAAAATTTTTAAGTGAACATATGTTTTTATTTGTTTGGAGTATATACATAGGAGTAGAATTTCTGAGTCATCTGGTAACTTTATGTTTAACATTTTGAAGAATTGCCAAACTGTTTTACAAAATGGCTGCACCATTTTGCAATCCCACCAGCAATGTTTGAGAGCTCCAATTTCTACACATCCTTGTTAACACTATTGTTCATCTTTTCATTCTTACCATCCTCATGGCTGTGAAGTGGTATCTCCTTGTGGTTCTGATTTGCATTTTCCTAATGACTAGTGCTATTGGGCATATATTCATGTGATTATTGGCCATTTGAATATCTTTTTTAGAAAATAATCTACTCAAATCTTTTGTTCAGTTTTAAATTGGTTACTTTTTATGGTTAAGGTCTAAGACTTTTTTATATATTCCAGATACATGTCCTTTTTCATTTATGTAATTTACAGTTATTTTCTCCAAATCTGTGGGTCAGAATATTCTTTTCAGTTTTGTTTTGTTTTTCAAGTTTCAAACATTTGTTAATCAGTGTAAACCCCAACAGACTACATCAACATGATTTTGTGCACTTGAAGGGGAAATATTTCCTGGGTAAGTGGGAAATTGTGCAGATGGCTTCTGGAAGACCTTCATTCTAAGCAGCTTTGTAGTGAAAATTTTCATTTAGAAGTCTGGACTTTCTTTCTTCAGTTTGCTGTAATCTACATTCACAGAGTGGAACTTATACTGCTCACTGGGGGTCAGCTTGTTCTAGGGTTCTGGGGTTATTCTTTTTGTCCCAACAGATACCAGGTTTGTGGACAATGCTGGGCGTGTGAGATACAGCACTGAACCAGTACCTCCGGCTCCAATAAATGCAAAGAGTGGGATTAAACTTGGATGTTTCTTGGCCTGACTGAAGATTTGACAGAGCATGGTCACAGCAGAGGGTCTGGAAGCATAGAAAAACAAAACGGCAAGGCCTGGCAGCAGGTGGAGAGTGCACTGAGCCAGAATATTTTTTAACCTAACATTTAATTATGCTTTTAGGAAATAAAAGTTATCGTGTGCATGCACATGTATGTGTGTGTGTGTTTGTGTAGGTTTGGGGAGGGATGTTGATTCACCTGGCAATTATCTTGCACTTGAGAGTAGAACAAGAGCAAATTCAATTCACGCAATTGAGTGATACTTGTTTTCATATTATGCAAATAACATAAAGTTGGTAAAAAGAAATTCTGAGTGCTCCTCCATTTCTCTGCATTCTCTACTCTGTCTCCTCCACTCTCTGCAAATAAAGATCTGAAATAGAGAAAAATTGGACATTTTTATTTTCATAAATATTTATAATGACAAAATGAAAACTTGTCTACTAACACTATAGAGGGAAAAGAAACCAACTTTACAAACCGGCCTTCTGCAAATAGGCTTTTGCAAAAAGAATGTTTCTTAAAACATCCTAGAGAAATGCAACTTCATCATGAAAGACATTCTCAGGCTTTTAAAAGGACACTAGAATCTTAAAAAATAATAATAATAAAGCATTTTATCAAGGAGACTACCAGAAACCTATGTCATTGTGATGTGCTTGTTCTATCTTAACAGAATATATTTATCAGGGGATGTTTCTTGAAACACTGTTGAGTCTTATAATTATAGACAGTTGGAAGCAATGTAAGTATTTGTGTGACTATATTTATTCTTAATTTTACTATAAAAATAGCATTTACCTAACCTCCATGCATCAAATACTTATCATTTACTGACACCAAATGCAACAAAGAACAAAGCAGGTACACCCTCGTTTTATTCTCTCAAGAGTCTCAATTTAACCAAGTCACATCTCTGCAGGGCAGGAGTGCCTAGCATACCAGATCCCTATCAAATATTTGTTATATCTTGGTCACTGAATTACATAATGTGTGTATAAAACAAAATAACAGAAAAGCCTTGCCTTCAATAAGTTTAAAGTCTATTATAAGACACTGAAAAATAAACAGATATTTTCACCAATGTGAGGTGTCATGATGGAGGTAAGTATAGCACTTAACCCAGTCTCCAAAGATGGAAGTGGCCACCTTATTTAAGAAAGTGACTTCTGAGATGAGACTTCAAGGATAGAGTCTGGAGAGTTGAAAATAGAGGAAAAGTATACTGGACCAAGGGAAAATTAGGTACAAAGGGCCAGGGAGGAAAGTGATCATCATACATTCCTTCTGCTTGTAACTTTAAACATTCCAAAATAGTTAATTTTAAATTACTTTCATTCATGCATACATATTTTATAAAAAGCCACCAACTAGTATCCTTTCTTGATTGGGAAATCTAAGATATATAAGAAGATGAAATTATTGCATTCTGATATCAGAGCCTTTGAAATTAACTAGTGCATGGCAGATTTGACAGAACAGATCAGAAAAATCAAAGACGAAAATAGATTATTAGTTATTGTTTTCTCAATTCAGCAGAAACCATACAATTTGCAAATAATTACCAAAAAATAAAATTTAATAAGATGTTTTCTTTACACAATCCTTCCCAAATCTTCATTCATTCATTTATTCATCTATTCATTAAAAAGATACTTAACATCTTAGGCCACATTATGAACACTGAAGATTTGTCATAGACAAAATAAGACGCAAAAGACAAAATTCCTAGCACCATAGAGCTTGAATTATACTGGAAAAGACAAACAATAAACAAAATGAGTAAAATATATAGTATCGTAGTTAAATGCTAAGGAGAAAAATAAAACAGGGAAGAGTCATAGGAATCGTGGAGGAAGGGTTGGAATTTTTGATAGCGTTGTTTACAAGGGACTCACCAAAATCTGTGTGAAGAAAGTGAAGAGTGAGCCATTTGTCACATACGCATCTGGCTGGGGGAGGAGAAGCTTCCCCAGCAGAGGGACAGAAAATGGGAAGGTCCTGTGACAAGAGCAGTTTTTGTTTTGTGCTTTTTAATTTATTTTATCTTTGAGAAACAATTAGGAAGCTAGAGTGGCCAGACAGAGTGATGAAGGAAGAGAGTGAATGGACTTGAAGTCAGAAGGGTTAAGGAAGAGCACGGATCAGGGAGGACTGTGTAGATATGTGTGAGGATATTGGCTTTTAGCCTGAGTAAAATTTTCAAAAAATGAACAGTAGGAGAATGAACAAAGAACTGAGATTACCTGAGCGGTATTTGAACATTTCCTTGCTACTAATTATATAAAAACTAAAGAGAGACAAGTGCAGAAGCAGAGGCTGTGGTAAAAAATCCAGATGAATGATGATGAACGGCTTGGACCTGAGTTGTGGCAGTAAGGGCAGCGAGGAGCGGGTGAATTTTGGATACATTTTGAAAATAGCACCAATGTAAATTTCTGACAAATCGAACATTCCGTGTGAAATAAAAGGTAACAGCCAAAAATAGTTCTAAGGAATTTTGGTTTGTGTAATTGGAAGAATGGAGTTGTCTTTCCCTGAGAAGAAAAAGACTGGCCCAAAAAGCAGGCTGTGGAAGACCATCAGGTTACTTTTGAACATGTCAAATTTAAGATGTTTATTTGCTAGCCAAATGTGTGTATCTTGTGGGTAGTTGTAAATAGCGAAAGTCACAAAAGAAATCTAAATTGATCATGTATATATTAATTTTATGTCATATAAGATTATATTTTATATTACATATATACGTATATTTTATGTAACATATTTTTATACTTTATATTATAATATTAAATATATACTTACATATTATACCAGTATATCAATGGTAGTTAAAGCCTTGAGAATAGATGAGTTCAACGAAGTAATTATTAAGGATAGAAAAGAGAATTCATGTGAGTGCTAACTAGGCACTGCAACCTTTAGAAGTCAGGGAAATTGAAAGGAAAGAAAAATCTGAGATGGGACATCCAAAGGTAGGAAAACAAAGCAAACATAAAACACTACAGCACTAAGTTTATTGTCCTGGTAGCCAAATAAATAAAATATTTCAAGGAGACAGTGATCAAGTTTGTCAAATGATAATGAGAGTTGAAGTATGATGAGGCATGAGAATCAACCACTGGATTTAGCTACATGGAGTTCATGGGTGACCTTGGTAAGCAGTTTAAGTGGAGCTGTAGTGATAAAAGTCTGTTTGGAATGGATTTAAAAATAGGGAGAAATTTGAAACCATATGTAGAAACTCTTTTTCAAGTTTTGTTTTAAAAAGAATGACAGAAGAGGAAAGGTTATACAGGGAATGAGCCAGAAGGGGAAGTAGAGTCAAAGTGAGTTTTTTAGAAATGCAATCAACAGCAGCATGCGTGTGCGCTGATACGATCCAGTGTGGAGGGAAATACAGTACATGTGGCACAGGAAAGAGAAGAGGGAATTTATAGACCCACGTCATAGAATGGGTGGGAGAAGGATAGAATATACTGCACAAGTAGAGGGCCAGCCTTCTCTAAGAATAAGGTAATAGAGTGTACAGTAAATTTGCATAAATATAGTTAGGTCAACAGATGTAGAGAGACTTCATGGAAATTCTCTTCTGTTTTCTTAGTGGAGGAGAAATCATCGCCAATAGGGCAAGATGAGGAGGAAGCAAGAAATGCTAGAAATTTGAAGAGGAGACTTAAGAAGTCACCCACATCTCATAAATCAAGTAGGAAAATGTAATATTGTTGCTAGACAGTATTAAGGAGAAGCTTGAGAAAAGTGATCCTAGCCCTGACTGTTATGGCTCAGTGTGTTGGGCGTCGTCCCAAAATCAAAAGTTGCCAGTTCGACTCCCTTTTAGGCACATCCCTGGGTTGCAGGCCAGGTCCCCGGCTCGGGGGCATGGAAGAGGAGACCAGTTGTTTCTCTCACACACCGATGCTTCTCTCCCTCTCTTTCTCCCCCTTTTCCTCTCTCTCTAAAAATAAGCATATAAAATCTTTAAAAAAATTTAAATGAAAGTGATATTAAATTTAAGGTGAGGTCAGTTAGCAGTGTTTTATATTTTTTCTCTTCAGCCACATTGAATTGCAAAGGAACAAGTGTTGAACAGATGAAGGGTTTGATTTAACAAAGGTGGTGCTTTACCCAACTGAACATAATAAAGTAAGAGTGGGTCAGAAAAGTGGATGGTGGTAGTAGAGAAGCGATTATCACTGATAAAAGGTCTTTAGGAAATTATACCAGTTTAAAGCCAAGACATATTTTTTAAAGATTTCATTTATTCATTTTTAGAGAGAGAGAAAGAGAGGGAGAAAGAAGGGGAGAGAAACATCTACTAGTTGCCTTTCATCCGCGCCCAAAAGTGCAGCCCAAGTATGTGCCCTGACTGGGAATGGAATGGTGACCTTTTGTTTTGGGGGACAATGACCAAACAACTGAGCCCCACCAGTCAGGGCCCAAGACATATTTTTAAGTATTTTTAGATGTCATCAATTGCTAAGTGTTATGGTATTTCTTGATAGCACAGAAAAAACAGTTTTATGTAAACATTTTCATTTGAGGTTCTAAAACAAGTTGCTTTTGTTCTTTGCTAGTCTTTAAATGGTATCATTTGAAAACCAGAGTCCCCCATTATCAGTAAAAGTATTAGGATCAAGCTGCTCTGGACAGCAAAAAGTTGAAACCCTCATAATCAAAAAACCAATAATGTTAAAATGTCCTTGAGTGCATATTGCTTAGTTCCTTGTTAACTTAATTGTTTTCCAGTTAGGGGGAAATATACAATATGCAAATTAAGTAATATTATGTGTCAGAATTTGAAAGAAATATTTAACATTGGAAGAGGTTTTGTCCCCCCCAAATAAATCTTGCTCGTTTATTTTATGAGAATTTTTGTTTGTCACTATTTGTTCAAAACATAATACAATTTTGAGATCCAGTGCCTGCTGGCAAAATTGGAATAGCTGTCAGCAGGAAATGGCAAACTAATAATAAGTGCTGGTAAATATTTATATTATACTTTACTGGGAAGCTGAATGTACTTTTGTATTTCATTAGTGCTTGAGGCAGTACATAGGTAACATAGCTGTGCTCCAAGGTAAGTGGAATAGAATTCTAAATACTATAGTAACTTATTTTTCAACTATCTGCTGGGGAAAATGAATTAATAACAAATCCTTTTGCAAGTTGAAATTTAAGAAATTTTAAACGAGGTCTATAGGGCGGTAATTAGTAGCATCTCACGTTCAGTGTTATTGGACACTAGGCTGCTGGATCAACCACTTCTGTATGAAGCCTAGTAATTTCGCTCTGGTTCATAATTTTCAATAACAGAGCTCTTCAAGAGGGAGGGGTGGTCCTAAACCACCAGAGGACTCAAAAGTATGGTGATGTTCAAGTACAACACTGTGTTTATGTACTCCCCAAAGTGTATCAAAGCTCAGATCCAGAGAAATAAAAGAAAAGTCAAACAAAACAAGCATTAGACTGCGTAAAATAAGGTATGGACAAGGCAAACAGGTGAGGCATTGTTTAGGTGGCTAAGGTAGATCAATATCTATTCTTGCAAGCCAGGAATCCTGCCTGCTTCCCTCTAGTGCTCTGCAGATCACCTTACGGCTTGCAGACAGACTGTCGCCTAAACCTAACTGACAGACAACCTATTTCACCCCTGTAAAACTCATACCCATCTTCTTTCTTTGTGGTTCACTGAGGAGTGAAAAAAATATAACTGCCAAAATAAAATAATACCAGATTGGTTTTACCACACTTTAACACCCCCTTTCATTAACTTAATTATAACAGACTAGTTCATCATTCTGCTTCCATACGTAATTTTAATCTACTCCATAATGTAAGTTTATTGTGAGCATAACAGTGTGTCATGTATGGAGAGGTGACCAAATTAATCCAAACAGAAAACTTACATAAAGTGCCTCATACATAACAGTCACTTAATAAATATTAGTTAATATAAGCCTTTCTACAATAATAATTTTTAAAATTAACAGAGGAGTGTACAGAGAATCAGTTAGGAGCTAAGGAAATAGATGTTTATAGTTAGCTTATAATTCATAGACTAAAGAGGCACTATTTCAGCACTTTCGAAAACATTTAACAAGCTCACTAAGCTGAACTTTGAGTACATAACAGAAATTAGTTTGTTCATATTTCATGCCATACCACAATCAATTTGCCATGTTCTGATGAACATGCATGATAATTGGTAATCTTTTAGTTTTTTTATATCTCTTCATTCCTATGGGAAAAATCAAAATCAGAAATCTCAAAGATAAATATTATATTGTAGTTATATCAAATATAACCAAAATGCAAAACCTGCATTCTAGTGCCATAAAAACTTTAAAAAATTATACAAACTTTCTTGAAATTTGAGAATCAAACATTTTTTTACTTTCCACATATAATTATATTGCTACTTTTTTTACTTCACATGTTTAACCAAAAAGTTGGGTGAATGCCTTTTACTGTAGTAAGCATAATGGTAATTGCTATCACAAGAAAAGGAGAAATCACAACAAATCCTAGTTAACAAAATATAAACAATAAAATGTACAAAATAATAATTCTGCTTTGGCAAAAGGGAGACATTTTATATGTTTTACTCTTGAGTTGGCATTTACTGAGACATATTTTTTTCATATGTGTACAATGCCTATAGATTTCATTTTACCCAGATTTTCATATTAAAACTATAATGTTATTTTTTGGCCTCTGAGTTGACTAATAGAAAGAAATGACAATTTTAATATAGCATTTAAAATACTAAAAGTCAAAGGAAATCCTTATCTTACTGGTTGTAGAGACTTTGTCTTGATCTTGAAAGCAGAAAAGGTCATATTTTGGTAGACTGATGCATATCATATCTCTGAGTAATAAGGCTATGTCTTTTCATCACTGCTACAGTTTTCTGCTTACCTCTTTATGGTGGAAGAAATGTAATTTACTTGTCAGATTGAAATGTTTGATATAAATCTTTATTCTATCTTTTGAACTAGCATTTCTGAAACACTACATGGTAAACAAGTGACATATTTAATTAAACAATTACTTTTCTAGTAACTAAACAAGGAAGTATAATTGTATTAATTTAATAGGAAGCCATGTGACTAGAATTTTAAGATGTTTTCAATTCAGCAAGAAAGCATGATTATACCAAAGTTTCTGTCTCTGGGATATCAAAATAGTTTAAAGAATTAGTTCACATGAAAATGTCTTTTATAATTTACTAATATACATACAAAGGTAAATTTACAAGTCAATTAACAGTTTACTATGATGCCAAGAACTTATTTTAAATATAAACAAGTGTGATCTTATAAGAAATTCACTTAACTTTGGTTGTGACTGGTTTTTCACAGTTACAGTTTAGCAATTCTGATATATATTAGTTTTAAGAAGAATAAAATATAGTGAGGTAAACTTCTTTGAATAATTAGGCGTACAATAATTACATGATTATATACATGTGCATGCATGTGTATTTATGTGTATATGTATATAAAATATATATAAGTGCATGATATATATGAATGTTTGAAAGCCAAGGGTTAATTTTACCTTTAAATTTCAAAATATAAAATATATTTGCTGTAATTACTCAAAAGCACTTGATGTTTTAAGGTCAATCAGTCTTTACTCATTTGTGGTAGCAAAGAAAAAAAATTTAAAAATTGGATTTTGACCTAATCAAAGCCATAGGTTGTTTGCTAAATCATGCATGCATTGTTAAGATCCTAATTATCTTATTTGTGTTTGTTTAGATAGATAAACAGGTGAAATATTTCCTATCCAGATGTGTCAATCTCAGCACCATCATTTACCTTTCAAGGATCATAGAATTTTTGCTTTTAACACATTCCCTCGAGTACCTACATGTTTTCATTATAAACCAGTAGTTGAAAAAACATGTCAGATGCTAAATTCAAAATGCATGATGCAAGAAACATGGGGAACTATAACAACTGTTTTAGAAGGAATTGTCGTAAAGCCAACTTACATAAAATTTTAAATAATTTGCCAATGAATTATAAATAGCACTTATGTTAAAACTGCAACTGCGAAATTATCTCTACTTAACTACTATAAGACTAAAATTATTTTTCTCAAATATGTATAAAACCTTAGGTTAAAATGTCTATGTTCTATAACTAACCTAAAAGTTTACTGATACAAATGTAGAATTTGTAATACCAATTTAAGACAAAAGAAACAAATAATGAATTGTCTAGCACTTAAACCCTTTCAATACTTAATAGAGTATATGAAATCTCATAAAGAATATGCAGCACTCAAGATAATAATTTTTAATATGAGTGCTCACTAACTTGTATGTTCAAATAGACTGTAAACTTAGAAATATTTCTACAGGTTCACATTCACTAGAGGGAATGAAATGAAAGTTTTAGAATACTTGTGTAAAAGTTAATACAACTTAAATTATTTTCTCTGTAAATGCTCCCTAACCTTTATCAATAATTATTTAAAATATAAAGAAAATTATTTATATAGCCCAAACAATATAATAAATGAAAGTCTGTATGCAAAGATAGATAATACAAGATAACTGAGCTTATAATACATAACACCTAAAATATTTAGTCATAAATATTTTAGTCATAAATACTTTACATTTATTTTCACATGACTACACTATTAGTAATTTATTTCTACTTAATAAAATAGTAAAAATGCCATTTTCCACTTTTATAAAATGCATACTTGCAAACACTTTTCTCTCACAGAATTGTTCAATTAAATAATGTGCATTTGCAATTAAAAAACTAATGTATTTATGGATACTCATTTTTCTACATTTATTTATTTAATGATGGTAGAGTTGGTTAGACGAGCATGGAAACAAAACTTATGACATTATTTTGAATTCTATAATCTCTTTTAATTTGCAAACAGGTAATTATATGAAAAATTATGACATGCACTAAAAATGCACTTGGAAAACAATAAAATATTTTATGTCAAAATTCTTTAGTGTTGTAATCACTAAAAACAGAAGTATGCACATGAATATATAATCACCTAAATAATATTAGTATTTAAGTTAATTACTAAAATGCCATTCTTAATGATGTATCTTAATGAGATTGCAAAATATCCTTTGGTTAAACATGAATAATAAGGAATAGTTTGATTTTTAATAAAATATCAAAATATATTACTGATTTCATATATGTACATTAATCATGACAAAATAATTTAAATATGTATAACTTTCCAAATATTAAACATATTCTTCGTGGAAACCAAACCATTCATACACACAGCCAGCCTCAAACAGATTATTGGTATTAATGTGGTGCTGAGTGCTAGTTGCTATTGTTTGCATCTGGTTGGTAAAGTGTAAAATAAGCAGGGCATTTGATCTATTTCCTGAACCATGGTGAATAAACATGACCATGAAAACATTACAAGTCTGTCTTTTGGAGAGTGCCTAGGAATTCATGTACTAAGTGCATTGTAATATAAGCAACCCTCTCATCAGTAATGTGTAACTTCAGAAAAAGTCATATTTTGGAGTATCATAGTAAAGTGTGCACTGAGCATAGAATTTACCATCACAGCAGGTTTTTATAGGAAAAAATTTAAATCTAAGGTTATCAATCTGCTGTTTTCTGAGTATTATAGTCATTTAGAAATAGCAGTTAACAATAAAAAACTTTTAAAAGCATTGACTTTTAGACTTCATTCTAACAAAACAATTTGCTATTTACTTATTTCACAGTTAATCTCCATGCTAAATCTGAAAGTATGTTCTCAATGACAGCTATAATAAAAGAATGTTGGGATAATGACACAAGATGATAAAAGCAAGGAAAATGCTCATTTGATGATATAATCTCTTTCACATATACAAGCTTTAAGTAGAAATGAAGCAGGATAAATGCTCCACAAAAAGTTATCCAGAGAATTCCTATAGAGCTAAATATATCAAAAGGTGGTATAAAGCCTTCCTAGACCCCAACCCCTGTTGACAAAGTCTTTGTAATATGAGATATGTACCTTTATAAAATTATGTGCAATAAATTTCAAAGGTAGGAGTTCCTCAGCTAATCTTTAGATAATTGACTTAGTTTTGTTGGTGGAAGTGTTTGGTTGATTGGTAAGGCAGAGATAATGCTGCGTTCAACAATGCATTATTTTTCCTCCCAAACACACCACTAAATTGCACTTCAAAACCTGCCTTCCAATTAGATTGGGCAATGTGACTTCTGGCCAATGAAATAAGATATCCTTCAGAATCCTCAACAAGTTTTCTTCCCTCCTAACCCAGTGCAGAATATCTAATTGAGGACTCCAGGGTTCTAGAAGATGGGCTAGCCACTTATGGGTCCCTGAATAGCCAAACGGAACTAAATGGAATGAAGAATCACCTCCACTCTCTACCTGGTCTGCATTATAATGTGACATAAAGGAATAATGCAGCTTGATATTATTAAGCCCTGAGACTTAGGAAAGACTAGAAGATCATTCATTTATCAATTTATTCCTCAAATAGTATGAAGAATAAAGAATTGTAAGGGGCGGCCCTGGCCAGGTAGCTCAGGTGGTTAGAGTACCATCCTGATACACCAAAGGTTGTGGGTTTGATCCCTGGTCAGGATGCATGCAAGAATCAACCAATGAATGGATAACTAAGTGGAACAATCAATCGATACTTCGCTCTCTCTCTCTCTCCCTCCATTTCTGTCTCTCATAAATAAATAAAAAGTTGTTTTAATTTAAAATGCAAGAATTATAGGGGGCAAAAATAAAATTTGGTACTTCATAGGGAGGCAAAGATGACAATTGAACTGGATCTAAAAATAGAATAGGAATAGTTTTTAGAAACTATAGGGTCTCAAATATTCTGCAGTCGGTCTATGTTAAAGCCTTACTTGCCTAAACATGTGCTGAATTTATGTCCTCTTATTATAATAATATTATTTTTACTCTTAGTGATAACATGCTCAGTGCATTAGCTACCATTCGTTTCTCACCATACTCTGGGCACAGAGCTAAGCACTTTAGGTGAATTATTTCATTTAATTTCACAATGACCATATGAAGGAGTTTTGACAATATATTTATTTTACAGAGGAAACTGATGTTTATAAATGTTAAGGTGATCTCACAGTTAGTAAATGGTGAATTTAGAACTTGAGTTCTTGTTTGAGTAATGGTAATTTACTTCAACTACTCTCCTACCCCAAACAGAATTATATGGTTTTAAGTTTATTTTGTAGGTCGCAGAAAGGGTTGACCTCAGAAAATGTATTATAACCCTTGATCTGACCCTTGTAGTGAACACCTTACACCCTGATTTTAACAACATGCCAAAAATTGATCCATCTATCAATGATAGATGCACAGTAGTCACTAATGTTTTGATCCATAAATCAAATTAATCACTTATGATTAATAACTTGAATAAAAAAATTCACTGAAGGCCTAGAGTATACTTACTCACATAAAGATAATCACTATTATAAATGATATATTTGAAATTCACATGATTATTATATATCTAAGAGCAGAGAATATTACTTGATTCCTGGCCACCATGACTCAGTTGGTTGGGCATTGTCCTAAAAAGGAAAAGGTCACCAGTTTGATTCCTAGTCAGGACACATGCCTAGGTTACATGCCAGGTCCTCAGTTGGGGCCATACTCCTGATTCGTATTTCTCTTGCATATTGATGTTTCTCTCCCTCTCTCCCACCCTCCCTTTCCCTCTCTCTGAAAATTAATAAAATATTTAATAAAAATAATAGTGTTTGAATAACATATATTCAAAATAAGGATTTTTTAGCTTTAAATGGTACACATCTATTTATTAAGAATTCTTTTTTTATTGTTTTTCAAGTACAGTTGTCTCCATTTTCCCACCACCACTTTCCCCCACCCTACCCACCCCTACCTCCCACCCTCAATCCTTTTCCACTTTGGCTTTGTCCATGGATCCTTTATATATGTTCCTGGATGAACCTTCCCTTTCTTTCCCCTGTTATCCCGCTCCCCCTGCCCCTCTGGTTACTGTCAGTTTGTTCTTTATTTCAATGTTTCCGATTCTATTTTGCCTGCTTCTTTGTTTTGTTGATTAGGTTCCACTTATAGGTGAGTTCATATGGTATTTGTCTTTCACTTCCTGGCTTATTTCATTTAGCATAATGCTCTCCAGTGTTGATCTTGAAGTTTAAGAACCAAAAGGAAATTTCATCTTGAGTCCATTTTTTTTCAAATTTCTTGTCAATACCTCTCTCATTATAATCTATAGGAACAAAAGCTATGACAAGAATTGAAAGCATTAATTCCAGGACAAAAGAATACTTACTGAAAATCTTGGTTATTTATAAGAAATGAATGATGATAAATAATAGCAGCTGTCCTCTTTTTCTTTCACTTAGGCTAGAAGGAATATATTTGCAGGATTCAGTTAATCATAACACACATCTTGATTGCTAGGGTAAAGCTCTCAGAATTCCTCCCACAAGAGGCACCATGCTTCTCTTTCTAATAGTATTAAACTTCATATTAAGCTAGAACTGTTGCTCTGGAAGGGGGTATGGCCCAAAATAAATCAAAGCCTTTTCCCATGACAGGGAAAGATGGTTCTATGCCAGTGGCATCCCATCAATGAAAAACTAAACTTGCTCAAGCTTTACGTTGCCATAGTGCCATGCACTTCAAGAGCAAAGTCTAATGCCACAGACCTACTGTTCCTTTTTCTAACAAGGCAAAGGCCAAGAGGAACACTTTCCCACAAACAAGTGTGTGTAAGATAGTAAATGCAATAAATAATAAGGCTAATTAACCCATTAAGGCACTTCAAGCCTGGGATGATTCAGTCAAACAGAAACAAATGATGTTTATTATTTTATTATTATTTCTTCTTAATCCATGGAGCTAGACGGTGGGAAGTGGATAAAGAATTCTGACATGGCACACATCTGAAGGAACTGAGGAACCCATCTAGTAGTTTAGAGTCTGGAGGATATACTACAGATAGAAGTATTTCAAAAACAAATAAGAAAACAAAAATGCTGAAGCAACTTTTTCAAATCATACACATTTAGGGGGTTCCCGGGTGCCTTTCTGCCTGAATGCAGTTACTTTTCTTTGAGTTAAAGAACTAATATTTGGAAATCTCTGCTTGATAACAGCACACCGATGAACAGTTATCCTTTGATGCAAGTTGGATGATCATGCTATCAATCTTCATTGTGCAAACCAGTGAAACACTCTGAAAATAACATGAAAAGGACAAGAAAATATATAATCAGTGCAGACAAGGAAAAACATCTTTACTAACAAAAAACAAAGATAAAAATGTTATAAAAACAAAAACAGTTTTAAACTATATTAATACTGAATTTGTAATTTTTTAAATTGTTGTAATATTATAGTATGTTAAGTTTAGTAAGTTTTATTTTTATTAATAGAAATAATTTAATTGATAATAAAATAAGGAAAATTTCATTATTGCAAACACTGCCTTTGGTATTTTGTAGGACTTGAATACTCAAGCTAATTCAGCAAAGCAAAACACACACACATGAAAACTTGTGTATAACTGAGTACATGCAAAGTTACCCTCCCCAAAGATGAGTAAAGAAATTAAGAGAATTTAAAAGAAAAACATGCCAATAGAATGACTTTGGAAAAAAAATTGTTACAGATCCTAAAAATCTAATTAACTTACTCTATTCAGTTCTTAGCAACAGTAAATGATAAGACATAACCCAGGCAATCAATGGGGTGACATATTGCAGCCAGATTGCCCTTAGATATTCCACGCAGCAGTGTTTTCACTGATACATACCCTAGAGTAAGAGACATAAAGGAAAGGATAAACAAATGGGACTTCATCAAAATAAAAGGCTTCTACACAGCTAAAGAAAACATCAGCAAAATGAAAAGTGAACCAACTGTATGGGAAAATGTATTTGTCAATGATACCTCAGACAAGAGTTTGATCTCCAAAATATATAAAGAACTGACACAGCTACAGGAAGACGCACAATCTGATTAAGAAATGGGCAAAGGACCTGCACAGACACTTTTCCAAGGAGGACATACAGAGGGCCCAGGGGCATATGAAAGGATGCTCAGCATCACTAGCTGTCAGAGAGATGCAAATTAAAACCACAATGAGATATCACTTCACACATGTCAGAATGGCCATCATAAGCAAATCAACAAACAACAAGTGATGGCAAGGTTCTGGAGAAAAGGGAACCCTACTGCATTGTTGGTGGGAATGCAGAATGGTGCAGCCACTGTGGAAAAGAGTATGGAATTTCCTCAGAAAACTAAAAATAGAACTGCCTTTTGACCCAGCCATTCCACTGCTGAGATTACACCTTAAAAATCCTGAAACACCAATTCAAAAGAATCTACACACCCCAATGTTCATAGCAGCACAATTTATAATAGCCAAGTGCTGGAAGCAACTTAAGTGCCCATCAGTAAATGAGTGAAACAAAAAGCTATGGTACAGAGCAGTTCACACCATAAAGCCTGGGACCCAGAACAAATTCATTTAAGAAGCTGAAGCTAACAAGAAGAGTCTCACAAATAATGAGAAGACAAAGAAACAATCCCTAAATGAAAGGACAGGAGGAAGCCTCAGAAAGAATGCTAAATGAAATAAAGGCAAGTCAGCATTCCAGATATTGAATTCAAAGAACTGGTCATCAGGAAGTTCCATGAGCTCACAATAAGCTACCAGAAACTACAGGGGAACTACAATGAACTCACTGCAAACTATATCAACATGAAAAAGGAAATAGAAAACACAAACAAGGGCCAAGAGGAAATGAAGAATACAATTGCTGAACTGAGAACACAGTGGAAGGAATCAAAAGCAAGGAATCGATGAAGCAGAAGATTGGATCAGCGAGTTGGAAGACAAAGTAGAAAAAAAACCCAGAAGGAGCAAGAAAAGGAAAAACAGCTCAGAAAGAATGAAGAAGGATTAAGAGAAATGCAAGACAATATGAAACATAATAATATCTGTATAAGGGATACCAGAAGGAGAAGAAGAAGGGCAAGGGATAGAAAATCTATTTGAAAAAGTAATGATGGAAAACTTCCCTAATTTAATGAGAGAAAAAGTCACACAAATCCAGGAAACACAGAGAGTCCCAATCAAGAGGAACCCAAAGAGCCCCACTTCAAGACATATCATAATTAAAATGGCAAAATTCCAAGACAAAGAGAGAATCTGAAAGACAGCAAGGGAGAAGAAGGAAGTAACATACAAGGGAGCCCCAATAAGGTTAGCTGCTGACTTCTCAATGGAAACGCTCCAAGCCAGAAGAGAATGGCAAGAAATATTCCAAGTAATGAGAACCAGAGGCCTGCAACCTAGGCTGCTTTACACAGCAAGGCTCTCAATCAAGATACAAGGCCAAATAAAGAGCTTCCAAGACAAAAGAAGTCTAAAAGAATATGCATCCACCAATTCAGCACTGCAAGAGATGCTAAAGGGACTGCTGTAAGGAAAGGAAGAAAAAGAGGGAGACAGAGAGGAACATAGGTACAAAAATGACAATGAATAAGTACCTATCCATAATAACCTAAAATGTAAATGGATTAAATGCTCCAATCAAAAGACACAGAATAGCTGAATGGATAACAAAGCATGACCCACACATATGCTGCCTACAAGAGACCCACCTGAGGACAAAAGACATACACAGACTGAAAGTGAAGGGCTGGAAACAAAATTTCCAAGCAAATGGACAGGAAAAAAAGCCGGAGTAGCAATACTTATATCAGACAAAATAGACTTCAAAAAAAGAGCCATAAAGAGAGACCCAGAAGGTCGCTTCATAATACTCAAGGGAAGACTCCACCAAGAAGACATAAACATTGTAAATATATATGCACCCAACATAAGAGCACCCAAATACATAAAGAAAATCTTACAGGACTTCAAGAAAGATATTGATAGCAACACAATTATAGTAGGGGATTGTAACACCCCACTCTCAAAAATGGACAAATCTTCCAAAGAAAATATCAACAAAGATATTGTGGCATTGAACAACACCCCAGATGAAATGGACTTAACTGATATATATAGAGCCCTGCATCTGAAAGAAGCTAAATACACATTCTTTTCAAATGCACATGGAACATTTTCAAAGATAGACCACATGATAGGACACAAAACAAGCCTCAACAAATTCAAGAAAATTGAAATCACACCAAGCATTTTCTCTGACCACAAGGGACTGAAATTAGAAACCAACCCTGAGGGAAAAAACCCAAAACACTCAAAATCATGGAGATTGAATAACATGCTATTAAACAATGAATGGGTCAAGAATGAAATTAGAGAAGAAATCAAAAAGTTTCTGGAAACAAATGAAAATGAACTCACAACAACCCAAAATTTATGGGACACAGCAAAGGCAGTCCTGAGAGGGAAGTTCATAGCAATACAGGCCTACCTAAAACAGATAGAAATATTTCAAACAAACAGCCTAACCCTATGTGTACAAGAACTCAAGGAACAACAACAAAGACAGCCCAGAGCTAGTAGAGGGAAGGAAATAACCAAAATCAGAGCAGAATTAAATGACATAGAGACTAAAAGCACAATACTAAGGATCAATGAATCCAG